>JAOTRH010483642.1:0-13885 GCA_034768845.1 Heliamphora exappendiculata | reverse complement strand
AATACTGTATTTAATATAATTCTTGTTTGATAGATCTCAAGAGCTAGGTTCTAGAAATATATATTTTTAAAAATAGATATATAAATATATTTAATAAAAGTTGTAACATTTTAAAAAATTGTGAATTTTTTTTGGTTAATAAATAAAAAGGCAAAAAAACTAGAAGCTAATATGAAAAAAGTCAATAAAACTTAGATTGCCAAACGAAAAGAACACAATCATTTTTCTTGGATTTTAAGTGAAAAAGCTTTATATTGGCTATAAGTTGGGAACCAAACAGAAATCATAATTGATTATAGCGATCATGTATATTTGATACTAGTAGTAAATAAATTATTAAGTAAAATTATTAGTATGTCTTTTAAATAGAGTGAGAAATTGAGATTGGAATTTAGTACCTTAACAATTGGTGTTTTTATATAATTTTTAAATACTTTGACATTTTTATTAAATGAAGTAGGGAAAGTCTTTGACAAAAAGTCAATACTTAATTTATTGGTTTCTTAACACTTGTTCTTGTAAGTAGTATATATATATATATATATATAAACCAGAACATCAAGAACCATTGCAGAACAACAAAAAATTGCAATCAAACAAAGATCGCTTGATCAGTTCAATGATCGATCGATCGATTTGTATAGATATTACGAGATGACCGATCAATCGATCTGTGCAGATACTACGAGAAAATCGATTGACAAATCGCTAAACAAAAATCGATCACCGATCAATCATGGCCAGATCGATCGATCAGTTTGTGCAGATACTACGAGATGGCCGATTGACAAACCGTTGGATAAAGATTGATCACTGGTCAATCGTTACCATACCGATTGCTTGGTCTGTTTCGCGGCGCCTCTTTAAAGTCATTAGGGTTGTAGCCTCTAAGGTTGGCATTTCAAAAATTAAGTGAGAGATCAAGGTTTCAACTGTCAAATCTTGCAAAAATTATTCTACACCTTGCTTGATGATCATTTATATTTACGAAGCCATCAACAACATCATCAAGCGTAACATTTGAATTTCTATTAAGTTGATTCTTGAGTGAATTCTCAAAAGGTGAAGCCCGATACAAATTCCTACGACGTTCAAGCACAGTTATCGGTTAAAGAGGATTGGCAAGAGTAGGTCACGCGGAGTCAACTATTGTTTGTAAGAACTCTCGTTTTTATATTATTTACGGTGTTTTATCTTTTGCTTGTTGAGTTTGATACATCAATTAGTGCAAATTAAATTAAATCACAAAATGAGACCTTTTCATTTTTTAACTAAAAATATCAACAACAAAAAAACTTATTTACCAGTCAAGCCCTTGATTAATTATGATGTAGAAGATGAGAGTGAGTGAATACTTACTTCGTGCAAAATCTGTTGTCAACAGTTAAATGCAACAATTAGTCGAGGTATTACATATGTATGATTGGATGATTAATTTCACAAAATGTGAAAATTAAAAAGAATGGTGGACACAGTTTACCACCCCCACCCACTAATAGATTGAGGGTAAACAAACCGGAACAATGAATAAATAAAATAACAAATATCACACATATATGATAGTATTATGTAAAATAATATTTATATTTCACTTTTTTCTTATAAATACTTGTTTGAAATTGTATTCTAGTAAATCTTGAAAAACGTGTCAAATATAATCTTTAACACAAAATAAATTTTCAAGTTCATTTGTACAAAAGTAGAGTGTGAATATAATTTTTTATTGCTATTTATATTATATTTAGTTAAAAAAAAATTTATGACAAAAATATTTTGCGTAGAAATGTTGGGTCTATGTATGCTTTGTCATATACGTATGTATACTGAAAAAATCAAATATATACGTACATAGAAAAAAGTCAAAATGTAACCATATATTCTTGTGAAGGTGATGCCTCATAACCCCCATTTTTTTAAGCGCGTCCTTTTAATAAAGGGGTGTTTGGAAAAGCTATAATAGTTTTTAACTTCTTGTTACTAATTTTAGTTATAAATTATAATTTTTTTAAAACACTCACAACTTATGCTACAAGTTATAATTATATTTTTTTTTTCATATTTCAGTTACAAATTATAATCTTTACTATACTTATAATTTCTACTACAAATTACAAATTACAATTTACAAATTACTAGTTTCAGTAATGCCAAACACTATATAACTCTTCTAGTCCTTGAAGTTCTTTTTTCTTTTTTTGATATCTCAGGGTGCCATGCCAATTTACGTGCACCCTGATTAATCCTTAGGGGGCCATTTCTATCGTCCACTTGTGGGGGGTCAAATTAAAGTCGAGACAAAATCTCGTATAGACTAATCCTAAAAAGGAGATAATACTTAAAAAAATTTAAATTTGAGACCTAAAAGAGAGTAAACCCCTAAATCTTAAGCTTTAATCACTAGGCCAATCCCTTTGGATTAATCTTTGAAGTTTTTATTGTTTAGTGATAATAAGATAAATAATTAAATATGTATTGAGGAAGGTCGGATATTTATCCAGCGGATTAGACAACCACATCATTTAGCTGAGATCTAGCTCGACACTCCAGGTCGAGTAGTGACCCAGCTCGGCCAACCACTTAGCTCGAGCAGTGCTCATCTCGACGTTTGGAGTCTGAATGCCTTGAATAGCTCGGCCAATAGTGACCGGGCATAGTAGATCCTAAGGCATTCACATTCGAGTTCAATGTTTTCAGGTTTGTGCCTGCTGACTGTGTTACAGAGTCAAGGAGCAATTCAAATGCCACCAAGTGCAGAGTGTGAGGAGTGGCTGATTTTACCCCAAGCAGGACCTGAGAATAAGTGGGCAATTTGACATAACAGAAAGAACACGCAGGGAGACATGAAGGTATGATATCATTGGCAAGTCACCATCAGGCTCTGATAGCTGAAATGAGGACAGTGAAAGGACAGCCTGACGTGCTCGGGTCAGGTCGAGTTGGGTCGGGTCAGGTTAGACCCTGAAAATGGGTAAAGTACATTTTTTTATATAAAAAGTCAACTAACCAATAGGTAAATGTATGCATTCCCATTATAATAGTAGAAACTCTGTTAAAATAGTCTTTTCTTTTTCTTTCTAAAATCAAGTTCTAATCCGATTGTCGGAGGGCCAACTGATAAAGTTGCCGGCGAGGCATCTCACCACTTTCTTGTATAGACACATATGAATAACATCTCAGACCAAATTAGCCAATATAAACCAGACACATAGATTTCAATTTTAATTCTCTATATGTATAATTGGTTTTAATGGTTTTAATACCTCATAATAACTTTTAACTATTATACGAGTAGAAAATTATTCACCCTTTATGCCCTTTTCATTTGTTGTTAAAACATTTAATATAATATTTTTTTTACTTATAAATTGTAGTATTTAGGATTTTTTTTTACTTTTTTTTTTTACCTTTTAAGAATAGGCTTGACTTTTTCGCTAAAGATATTATTGTTATGTGATACAATAAAAATGTTAGATTGCTTGGGATGGGAGTTGATTTCCTTCTCAATAGAAAAATAAGAAAAAGGTAATTGTTTTATAGCCATATCAAATAGTACAATTTAAAAACTTAATTTTTTTTGTAAATAAACCTATTTTTTAAGTGATCCCAAACATGGGCTTATACTAATTCAATGGTATTGTATATACTCTCACTATTAGTTTAGCGATTCAGATAGGACCATATGATTCAATCATATTCAATTTGCCCAATCTCAATCTCAATAGTACTTGAGGTTTGTTTAATAAAAATGCTACCTACTGCTTACTATGCAATCAATAATAAAAAATAATAAATAAATATATATGAAAAATGAGGTATTTTTGATAAAAATGCTAACTATGGCTCACCAAATAGTAAAAAAAAAAACACATAAATAGTTATGTAAAATGAGGTTTCTTTGATGAAAATGCTACTTATTGCATACTAAGCTGTGGATAATAAATAAATAATACATGGGTATTTATACAAAATATATTGATATATATTGAAGAGTAGTAGATTTTACCTTCTAAAATATATTAGTGTTAAATTTTTTTGTCCGCGTTGAGTTATTTATCCATCATCTGCAAAACGGTAATTTGTAGAATCGTTTTTTAGGAACTTTTCATATAAAATTCATAAATAATATTTTATACAAAATAGGTCCAATAAAAAGACTTTAACTCTTAAAATTCATTTGAAATATCCTCACTACTTTAAATACTAATCTATCTCAACACTTTATCGTTCCATCTCAACAGTCCCATCCCTCCACCTCCAGCAACCACTGGCAACTTCCAACAACCATCTTCGACGATTCCGGTGACTTCCAGGCATTAATTCTAGTGACTTTTTAATAATAAATTCCAACGACTTTCAGCAACCAACTCTGGTAACTTTTGGTGACCAACTCTGATAGTTATATTAAACAAGATATAATTTTATGAGTTTGAATACATAAAAAAGATAACATTTACTGTTTTGTATTGTCTTGGTGGCGAATAAGATGATAACAGAAGATATAGTATGATTTTATGAAACATAGATAAATTTTACTGTTCGAATATAATTAATAAAAAAATTTATTTTTAATGTGGTTAGTATTGGAGCAAATAATGATAAATTTTACTATTCGAATATAACGAATAGTAAGATTTATCTGTTCAAATTGTTAAAAAAGTTATTAAAAGACCGTTGGAGGTCGCCGAAAAATCATCTAAAACTATCACCAGAGAGTCATCGAAAAATAATTGTTAAAAGTCACTAAATATGGTCATCAACAGTGACCAAAAAAGTTGCCAGCGGTCTATGAGAAAAATCGTCGGCGACAACTGGAGTTGAAAGTAGTGATTAGGTGGTGAGGAATTTGTACTAAGAATTAAGAAAGTGAGTAAGTAATAAGAGTGATTTTGTCCTTAATATTGATTAGCATTTAATTAGAGGACATTAGCCATTAAAACTTTAAAAACAATGGATCTAAGAGCTTTTTAAAAAAAATTAAATTAAACTAAATGCACTACAAAATCTAAAAATTACAACTTGTAATTAATGGTTTTTTTTTATTTTTGTCTCCCATTAATTAATGTATTGATTTGACTTTGTCATACAAATTTTCAATTATAATATATTTCGCGTTATATTAGGGGTATTTAGTATTACTGAAACTTGTAACTTATAAATTATAATTTGTAACAGAAATTGTGAATGATTGGTAAATATTGTAACTTATAGTTGAAATATAAGAAAAAGTAATTTTTGTTTGTAGCGAAAATTATGGGTGTTTGACATAAATTATAATTTATAGTTAAAATTAGTAATAAAAAATTAAAAATTGTAGCGAGAAGCTTTGCCAAACACCGTTGTTATTGAATTTTCCTAGTGATTGGTTAAACAAACATATTATTTTCTAAGAAGATTTTCATTTCCATTAAAATTAAATTTACATCACCTATTTTGTGCAATACAATCCAATATATACACATATATTTACATAAAATATTTTGAATTCATCTTATATAATTAGGTTTCAGAAATATTGTTTGTTGCTAGAGGCGTAATATAATTTATTTAACGGAATAACAATTGTTTACTTTATCTCATTGGTGGTTGAGATAAAATTTTCCGTTTGGTCTAACTTTTTGTTTTTTTTTTTTGTTTTTTTGGATTTTTTTAGTTTTGATTTAGTGTTTGACTTTTTCCTGAAAAGAAGAAATAGAACAAGAGCTTGTTTGGGATTAAAAGTGCAGTTTGCTTTTTCTAAAAAGCCCAGCTTTAAGCTGGTTCATTTAGTTTAAAAATATTATACGATTTTTGAGATAATTCAAAAAAAAGTTAAATTTATTTTTTTTCTTCTAACATTTACTTTTTTAAATTATCTAAAATACTTACATTTTTTTTTTCAAAAAAATTAAAATTTTTAAAAATTAAACTTAAAAGCTATTCCAAACATGTTCCAAATCTACACGCAAATACTTGCATGGAATTTCTAGGCAATTGCTTGTTGCTGAGCTGTGGACATATACAATGGCAACAGATTTTATATTTATTTTTGTTTTTATTATTATATTTTTATTTTTTTAACTAAATTTTTTTACTTTTAAAAATTGTTTAGATTAGATGAACTAAAAAAGTAAAAAATTAATTAAAAAATAATTTTTTTTTACTAAAGACGAAAAAAAGAAACATTAAATTTAACTTATTGTTTTGTTTTTTTTTTTGGCTTATTTTTTTTGTTTTCCCTGAATTGTATTTTATATTTTGATTAAAAAAAATTATTTTTTTGACTCATTTTAACGAGAAAAGTTAAAAAATATAATAATTTAACTAAATAACAAAAAAATTATTAAAAATAAAAATAAGCAAAATAAAATAAATAGATAAACAATATGATTTCGTTTTCCAAACATTACATCCAAAGAAGTTGCAAGCACAGATTTCGCTTATTTTTATTTTTAATAATTTTTTAATTATTTAGTCAAATTATTATATTTTTTGACTTCTATCGTCAAAATGAGCCAAAAAAATAAATTTTTTTATCAAAATATAAAATACAATTCAAAAACAAAAAAATAAACCAAAAAAATCAATAAGCTAAATTTAATATTTTTTATTTTTGTCTTTAGTAATTTCTTTTATCTTTTATTATTATTTTTTTATTTTTTAGTTCATTTCATCTAAATAATTTTAAAAAGTAAAAAAAAAATCCAGTTAAAAAATAAAAATATAATAATAAAAACAAATATAAATATAAAATTTGTTGCCATTGTATATATCCACAGCTCATGAATAAGCAATTGCTTAAAAATTCCTGGCAAGCATCTGAACTTGTATCTGTGATTGAAGTCTGTCCGTGTAGACTTATTTGAAGAAATATGTCCATTTGTACTAAAATTTTAAAAAAATATTATATATGAGAAAAGTTACTAAAAAGTCATTAAGTGACTTTTGGTATTATTTGAGCTCTTTTATTTTTAATTGTTTTTTTTTTAAATTCTATAACGAGAATAGTTTTAAAATATATTATTTTGGTTAACATTAAAAACATTATTAAAAAGAAAAAGAAAATTCATATAAAAAAAGGGAATGGGACATTAATATTATTTCTTTTTTAATAGTGAAAGTCATCATTCATAATTGGTATTGCCAAAAGTAAAAATTATAAGTATTTAATAAAAATTGTATCTTATAATTAAAATTAAAAAAAATAATTTTAACATGTAACAAAAATTATGAGAATTTAAAAAAATTATAAATTATTAATAAAAAATTAAAAATTATTAATAATAACTTTGCCAAATATGTCAAATGTGCCGTTAAGGCATTAGTCGGTTTTTCCCAAGAATTGAAAAATGATTATTATGGGCTGCTTAGACTTCTATGCTACAAAGTCTAAGATGAAGTTACTTGGGGTCTAAGTTAAAGTTAACATATTTTTTTTAAAAAAATAAATAAATAGAGTTTAATTAAAATTAACTTAGGGCCAACCAATGTTTTGAAATCTAGACCGGATCGACTGATTTAACCGATTGAATCAATAATCGATCTGGCGAACGATCAGGTTTAACTCATTAAACCGGTTAAATATAAAAATTGTTCTTTTTATAAAAAAATTGTCAAATCCATACTTGAACCGGTGATCCAGTAGAATCAGTACCGATTTACTAAAATTGTCCGAGTTTCAAATTTTAACTTAAAACTCTTAATTTTTTGATTTTTTGAACTTAAATTTTTTTTTTATTTTTTCAACTTAAAAATTCTAGAGGCATTGAAGAAGATATCAATTTTGAATTTTTTGTTGACGTGAACATTGATGAAGAATCAAATATTTCGAGCACTAGTAACAATGGCAATAAAGATGAAGATTGACTTACTCATGGTCTTCTAAGGGTTTAAGTAAAGGAAAAAAATATTTATCATTTTTTTAAATAATTGTGATGTAGTAAACTCTAATGCATTATACTTTTACTTGGTTTATATTTTATTATGTTTGTCATTTATACTTATTTTATTTTAACTTGAGGATCATAGATGCTTTAAATTTTGATTATTTTTATTGGAGATTCTAATTGTTCAATTAGAAAGATACTTAGATTATGAGATGCCATTTTTTTATTTGAAATGTGAGTTAGATGTTATTTTTATTTAATATTTATAATTTTAAAATTATTAATTATGTAATTATAACGTCACAGTTCGATTTCCGTTGAACCCGTGACTCATTCACTTGTTCTTTTTTCAGTTTGCTCAACGGTCCGATTTTCAAAATATTGGTGTCAACCATAAACATTAAAAATAGTCTTATTCTAGAGCAATTATTTTGCACAGTGTACTGCATTTTTTATTTTAATTTAAACTACACATTTGTATAAATCTCACCACTTTTCATGTTTTTTTTTTGTTATGCCGGCCACCACCACATTATACGAAGCGGATTTGGTTGGCAAGTCGTTTTCTTTAGTTTTAAATTAAATAAGTAAAATATTTGTTCGATTAAAATCTCACTTTAAATTGCAAGTACAGAGACCAAAGTTGAATTAATTGTTAAGTTTTTTAATGTTTTAAATGAAAAGTCTAAAAGATAATTTTAAATTGTTAGTCAAAGGAGACCAAAATAATCTATATGTATATAGTTGAATCAAGATTGAGTAATGGTATAATGGTCATTTTATTTTATTAAGTTTTATTTTTCATGTTATGCTCATAATTCTTATCAATACAATTATGACAAATCACATACTGAGCATGAGATGGTGAAATAAAATGGCCATTTTAATATTATTAATCAAGATTTATCACTTTCAAAAATTATTATTTATTGGTAAAGTGAACGGTTGTTAGCAAAACCATTTTTGTTTAGAAAGCCTAAAAAAATCATCATACAAAAGATAACGTCCTATTTTTTAATCAGCAACTTAAATTTAAAAGTAATCAGATGAAAATTTTACTTTATTTAAATTTCAAAAAAATTAATTTAAAATCAAGTTACCGAACGAGCACCCTATTTATAAAAATGTTGTTGGCACATAATGTGAGTTGGATGAGTGGAAAGATTCAAAACAAGTGCACGCGTTGAGTTAGGGTGAGTGGAAGGATTCAAAACAATCCATAGAGGTGTATATAAGTAGAGGTGTGCACGCGTTGAGTTAGGGTGAGTGGAAGGATTCAAAACAATCTATAAAGAGGTGTGCACGCGTTGAGTTAGGGTGAGTGAAAGGATTCAAAACAATTCATCTTGACGGGTGATTGTTTTTCACTTTACTGCCAACCTACTGAACATCAAAACTATCGAATTTGGTGATAATTTTTGATGATTTCAACCTACAATTGGGTTGAAGACAAATTGAAAAAATATAATTCGTAATCAATTTAGTTTTTTTATTAATTTTTTTCAGTTAACCCATACAACCTGATCCATTCACTCACGTAAATAGCACTGATTGGGTTGGGTTAGGATAAATTAATGGATTAAAATGAGTTGACAAATTATTTGCACACCCATTTATATACAGAAGCTTATAATATCAAAAAAAATTGCATAATTACCGGGGTTAAAGTCATCCTGAGTTATATAGTTGCTAATGCTCCTTATATATCTAAGGGTCTGTTTGTAAAAAGAAAAATGATAGAAAAGTGAAAATGGTAGAAAATAAAGTGAAAGGAAGAAAGAAGAAAAGAAAATTTGTTTTCTTGTATTGTTCAACTAGGATAAAATTTACGTAATATATAAATGATTTAAAAAAATGAAAATTTTAATTTGATAAGCATTAAAATAACTTTATCTAAAATAGTTGTACAAAAAAATTTATTTTTTATTAATTTCTTGGACTTTCTTGCTAACTAGGAAAATTCTGAAAAAGTTTAAATTCTCTCTTTCCCATATTTGTTATTACTGACTTGCTAATCAAACTGACCCTCATAAAAATAGACTAGAGTAATTATGTGGATCAATTAACCAGTTGGATTGTTACGGTTGGCCAGAATATAAAACTTTTATTTGAATGGTTTAGAATTTGAATTTTAATGGCTGGGCCAATGGTAAAATAAATTTTAGGCATCGATTGGCAACAAGCTAGTTTAAAAGTTAGTTTTTTGTTTTTTTGCATTTTTAGTAAAAAAGTTAAATTGATATCAAAGTAAGTTGTTTGAGAATTTAGCTTTTAAATTAGAAGTTGGTTATTTGGATAAAAAATTAGCATTTTTATTTTTTGTTCAAAGTGGATAATTTTACCTTTTTATATATTTGATATTAATAATTATATATATTTGGTAGTGGTAATAAATAAGTTATGAACAAGATATAATATTGTATTTTAAAAATTGTAGGAATTTAAATAAAATATTATGAGAGTTTATATTTTGATTTGACTTTTTGACTTTATAGCTTTTTTACTTTTTATCAAATGGACAACCTTAATTTTTTAGCATTTTTAGCCAAAAAATTAAAAAATTAAAATTGTCAATTAGGGCTTTAATTTCCCTGGAGGTTACACTTTTAGAGCTTAATATTGATAATTATTGAAAATTAGAACGCGATCGTTAATTTCGCTCACGATCAACGAAGAACTCACAAACCACATCATGAAAGCAAAAATGGAAGAAAGAAAAACAACCATACACAAACACAAGATTTATGTGGTTCAGTAAAGCGTACTTACGTTCACGGGATCACACTTTTATTAGATTTTGATTGGAATAATACAAGAGGAGAAGTTCTTTGGGAGAGGATTCCAAAAAAAAAAACAAAAGAATAGAATTGATTGACAACTATCCAAACCCTACGCGCTTATAAGAGATGCACTGCAGACACCCTATATTGGCCTAATTTTTTACATTAACTTACGTCTACGAGCGACAAAAAAAAAAATTCCACTACGTCAAATATAAAAGAGTACAACCACTCCATTCTCTCTATTAACTAGCATCTCTAATTCTTTCGCATCTAACCCTAAAAATCTTACAAGTCTTCTATTTATAAAAAAACCCTTAGCTCCTAAACCTTTAGTCCATATAATTATAAGATCCTATACAAAATAAATTCATAGTGGGCTCATAATTGCACCCAAACCTAAATACATATAGATAAAAAAAAGTACGTAAAATTAGTCTTAGGTACTTAAAGTAGCGTTGATTTTATTTTTCATCCACCATAAAAAAATTTAACGTGCAATGTCCAGTTGACCCTTAGAACAAATAAATTTATCTATGCATTCTCAAAACATATATAAAATACACAGATAAATTTATCTGTCTTTGCGTAAATAAGTATATAGATAAATTTATCTGTATAAAGAACACTATATCTTTGCAAAATACGTATAAAGTACACAGATAAATTTATCTATCTTACATAAATAAGCAGAAAGATAAATTTATCTATTAAATTGTACTTGTTTTACTAAACAGATAAATTTATCTGTCTAACATTTGTCAATGTTAAAAATGAGCAAATAAATTTATCTGTTTAACAAATTGTACTTGTTTCACGAAACAGATAAATTTATCTGTCTAATATTTGTTAATGCTAAAAAGAAATTACAGATAAATTTATCTGTATGTATTAAATTTATATATATTGTAGACGATTAGATCTCACGCATTAAAAATTAAGTATACATATCACACAAACACAAGATTATATAAGCCTTGTAGAATAGAAGACACACTTTAGCCCCCCACCCACACTTGAAATCAAAATTATTTTGTAGTTTTACAAAACAAGTGTGATATGCATACTTAATGCTATCAATTCATGAAGACACATAAAAAGAATGGACGAACTAAGCGCCGTGGTTAGTTGTGAGCGGACCAAGGCAAGTCAAATAGGTTGGAAAATTATTGGGTATTTTGAGAGTAAGGTAGGTTATTGTTTACGTGGTATTTACTTTATTTATTCAATAAAAATTAGTTAATATTATCTTAAGCAGAGTGATTTCTTATATATAATTATATAAAAATATCACATAAATAATATAGCAAGATACTTTGAGATTATCGAATAATTACTCAAATATGGTAGTTTCATCAACTATTATCGAATTACTTTTTTTGTATTAGTTCAAGAGCACCATGTTAATATGTTGTTAATATGTTGAATTAGTGCTTTGAAACTTATGAACTTTTAGTAGTTCATGAAATACCAATTCATATAGTTATGTTTAGAAATTATGATTAGAAAATGATGCACTTACTTAGCTATTCAAAACTAAATTTATGCCCTTTATTCCATCTAAATTGAATGTATAATTCAACGGTCATATATTATATAAATATGTATTATACAATATATTGTGCAATGCATAACCATTAAACCGATGCATTATACAATAATTATATTATAAGAATTCCTCATTATCTGCATGATTAGAACCAAAAACCCTATAAGAAATTTTGGTATAGCTTCTTTCTAGCCTTTTTTTTTGTTTTCCATTTTTTTCCTTTCTTAAATTTTTATTATTTTTTGGTTGTTTTTTTACATTTCCAATTCTTTTGTAAAAAATGAGTCGAGAAAGTATAGTCATTTTGATTAAAATTGAAAAACAATTCATTAATAACAAAAAATAATAATCTTACAAATGCTTTAAAGTGATTTTTTTGATCTTATCTAAATTTTTTTTATTTTTTTGTTACATTTCTGTACTTTTCTAACTTCTTATAACAAAATAAATCTAAAAAGTATTCTCATTTGAATTAATATGAAAAAAATTAATTAAATATAAAAAAAGTTATATTAAAAAACTATTCCAGACGGAGCGTAGCTCAACTGATCTCAAAATTAGAAGTTATTTTTTTTATTTAAAGAGCAATGGGCTCGACTGCTTATATGAATGGTGGGTCCCTATAAGTTCCACAATGGAACCCAATGTCCTGCTAAAGAGGGGAAAAAAAATTCATTAAGTACTGAATAATAAATCTATAAATGGTTTAAAATTAGAGTTATTATTGCATTAGCTTTATTATGGTTAGCAATGCAATGATTAGTCAAGTCAAATATATTTTAGTAAGTTTAGTTTTAATAATTTTTTTTGTTCTTAAATTATTCTTAATTATTGCATTCTATGTTATTTGGACCTATTTCAATCACCCAGATAATTTCTCAAAAATGGCAGTAAAAATTTATCCCTAATAGTTAATAAAAAGCCTAAAATTTTGTAAAATTTCTAATACTTTCACCTGTCATTATTTCAAAATTATCTCAAATCTAAAATAGTAATAAAAATATCATTTATAATATTTAGTAAAAAATAATAATTTTCACATAATAGTATAAGCCTACGTTTGGCATAGCTTTTTTTAGAAAATTTTTGCTTAAAATCCTTTTAAAAAGCTTACTGATTTGGTCTAAGTTGATTTTTTTTATATTTTTTTATATTTATACTTTTATAAAAAAAAGTTAAAAAATTAAAAAATACAAAAAAAAAAACTAATCCTAACACAAGCTAATTTCATTGCATGGTGGGTGATTAGTAACGGATGCGGGAAGCCCACTGTGGGCAATCACAGCAGGGATTTTGTGACTTGCAAATTAAATTAATTTGAAATCCTACAATTTGATTAAATTTTTTTATTTTTTTAAACCCACTAAGTATGTAATTTATGTAAAAAAATCTGATCAATAGAATATTGTCATATATATGATCAGAGCATATATGTTTTGAAAAAATTGATTGACATATAAAATTTTAAAAATAAACTATAAAGCAAATGTATTTCGATCAAATGACAAATATATAATGTTCGATTGACTTGTTTTTTTTGCATGAATTAACTATTTAATGAACTTCAAGATAATGAACGATTTTAATTGAATTATGGATACTAAATAGAGGTGTTCTAAAAATTGATAGAACAGTTAAACCAGTTTGAACCAATTCAGACCGCATGATTTGGTTTAATTTTTTAGAAAAATATT
>JAOTRH010483631.1:10911-25094 GCA_034768845.1 Heliamphora exappendiculata | reverse complement strand
TGTTTGGGTTAAATATATCTCAACCGCAAAAGGTTGATAGAGAACATATTTTTTAAGAATAAATATTTGCCATAAATTTGTATTAAAATATATCTTAATCGTTAGATGAATTATTAAGTATGACATTTTATAAAACTCTCTCTGTTTTATATATATATATATATATATATATATATATCTATATAATAGAGAGAGAGAGAGAGAGAGAGTTTGAGAAGTTGGGAAGAGAAGAAGTGAACTGCTTTGCAAAAACTGGAACCTTTATAGAGCTATAGGTCCTTGCGGTCGAAAACTTTGTATTGCAAAATTTAAAGCTCGTGACCACAAGCAATCTGAATCGACACCTTATGACAATGAACCTCGACTCAAAAGATTCTTCGCAATCGCAAATTGCACCAAACGTCATATCACGCTTGCAAGATTTGAATCTCACAACTGCAAACTCTGTCCGCAAACAATTTTTGCAGGCAGTGCTTTTAGGCTCTCTCTTTTGATCTTTGGCCTCAAAATTGAATTTTTAGGTCGTCAAGTGTGTTTTTCTTCTTTGAAAATAATTTTTTAGAGTCTTTACTCGATCATTGCAATTCATTTTTATTCCAAATCTTTTAGGTCTTAACTTGACTTATAAATTTATATTTTTTCTTAAAAATAACTTTTTATGGTCATGACTCGACCTTTGAAATTGTTTTTTATCACGTTCTTTAAACTAAATTTTTAGATTTTGACCCGACCTTTAAAAGTTTGTTGTGATTCTTTTTAGGTCGACTGATTTTTAGAGTTTGTGTTAACCTAGTCTTTAAGTGGCTTATCTGTTTACATCATGCATCATGATATATTTATTAACATCTATTGCATTTTCCTAGGAACTATATTTTCATCTAATATCTTGCAAAGGAATATGTAGGCAGCTCGATAGAAATCCGAGTTCGACCACTTTCATATGTATGCTTGTGTTTGGTAACCAAAGATCAACGGCTCAGTCTAAAGGAAGTGTCTTGGGTGCTTTGACACTCACTCGCATCACATGTTGTTATGCATGTTATGTCAAAGAATAACAACTATAAACACTCCAATTTAATCAAGTTGGATATTAGTTTTATTCAGGTGAGTCTGATAATGAAAAACAAGAAAGGTGATACCAGAAATGCCTTTGATCGATCACTGATGAGAGGTTTTGGTTCACGTGCCAAAAAAACCCTGAAAACCCTTAAATCGCAACCTTCATTTCACACGGTCACAACCTTTAAATCTCATAAAGGTTGCGGTTGCTTAGTTAGTCCTCGTGACCGCAACATCTGTTGCAACAACCGCAACAAACTTTTCATGAAACTCTAAAATTCTTTACTACTGTAATCTTCAATCATTGCAACCACAAATTTTGGTACTTGGCAATGGAATCTTCATCGCCAGCCATGCGTCAGCGTACCAGAAGATGCCACCTTATGCCCTCTATCTATAAACACAGACCCATCTGGGTCATTTTGAGAAGAGGAAGTGAGATTTAAGGTACTAAAAAGTTATCGAATCATCCACTTCAGTCTTATACACTACCTCCCCAACCTTTTACCACATTCTTGGAGTACCGAGCCGTTCCTGGAGATTAAGAGACTGATGATCAAGTACATCTTTCCTAGGCTGAGAAGAAGGCCAAATTATCTTTCTTACAAATATAATAACGAATGTTGGCAACTTTGTTTCTACACTTCTACCTCCTTTGGGAAGGCATGAATTGGGATTTTATTTGTCGTCATTCGTTAATAGCATGTTTTGAGACTCAATCTAAAATCCTTACTATTTTCAATTTCGTCAAAAATAGTACACGGAATATACATATTAGAATACTATTGCACACCTGATATGATTGCACTCAACTCACTATAATTATAACTCAGTAAAAAGTGTTCTTTGTATCTAGCAGTCGCAACATTCAATGTAGCAACCGCAAATTCGTAGCACTAAAATATTGCAATCGTGACATTGTTACTCGCGACCACAAACTTTGGGCTATAAGATGTTCACGAGTATGACATTGTTACTCATAACCACAAACTTTATTTAATTTCAATGGCTTGTTTTTGTGATTTTTAATATTTTGATCCCTCCAATGCATTTTGTTAATGTAAATTCCAGCATGTTTAATGATTTCGGTACCATTTTCTCACTTTTTAGTATGTTAGTTTCTACCTCATCAGCATGTTAATACTACGTAGCATATGTATTTTTACTATTCAATTTTAGATGTTCTCTCTTAAATTTTAAATTCTGTATTTACATGCATTTGATAAACTTAAGAAAAATTATCAATAATGATTAGTAGAGACAAACTAAATAGTGGACAAAATAGGATGTTTAATACTTTTTTCTTTTCGTACATTAGTTCTCAGACCTATTTTTAAAGGTAACAAATGACCAATAGCCAATTTTTTTTTCTTCTTAAAATAAAGTGGTGGCTCCATTTTCAATTGTAAAGTGTTGTCAATATATATATAATGTTTCTATGGGAAATGGCTTGAGAAAATGGCATTGGCCCAATTTTGAAATTTGGGCCTAAACTTAGAATTTTTGGGCTTATAAACTTGGCCAATTACTTGTCGAAATCTTTAAAATTATGTTGGACCAAAACTGATGCACACTCTACATTCAAATTTAATTCCTTGGTTATGGAATAGCTCTTGGTTCTATAGAGTTCAGAGTGTCATTAACTGCATAATTTGTGGGAAATCAATAATTAAGCTAGAAAGCTTAACAAGATTTTACAGAAAATCTTATTTTCTAACACTTTCTAGTTTCTTGCATTTTCTATCATTATCTCGCTAATCAAATGGGCTTTTTGTTGAAAATATTAGAAAATTTCAAACCTTCGAATAAAAGAAAGTGTTAGAAATTTTTTAATAAAAATCAAAATAAAATAGATATTTAATTATTTTATTATTTGAGTGTTATAAAATTTATAAATGGCCATAATGTGGTTTAAATGACCATAAGTTATATTATTTAATAGGAAATAATTATTATATTATATATTTATTAGTGACTTTATTTTGGGTCATAATTACAAACTTAATATATATATATATATATATATATATATATGTATTCTAGCTAGCATTTTACTTGGTGTAGGGAAATATTAGAGAAGTGAGAGAATGAGAGAGAGAAATTTAGAGATGTGATTGTTTAAAAAAAATGAGATAGTGAGTTTTTAATGGAAATATTTATAATCATATTATTATATAATATTTTATTAATTTTATAAATAATTTAGTTCGTGACTCATCTATATCATTTTTGTGACTGTTAACACTGGAAGAGAAAAATTTATGAGCGTTTGGGTTATATTTTGAAGCTTATACACTCTGTTTCAATTTTTACGTAAGAAAAATAGTAATTTTAAAACAATGTTCGACATTTCTCTCAATCTCGCAAGTTATTTCTTTTCTACTTTATATTATTTTTGTGCTACGTTATTTTTTGTGTCTTAAGTTCCATATTATTTTATTTTTAAAATATAATTTTTTGAAAACATTATTCAAAACACAAAGTACACCTTTTGATTACCGGAACTAATTTGGTTTGTGTAATTTTTTAATGACTTCTGTAAGTTATTCTTCATTATATGAGTGATGATACTTTCTCCGTATTTATTAGATTAGTCAAACTTTATTTCAAATAAGATTTATATTAAACATAAAATTTTGTATAAAAAATTAAAAGAGAAATTTATTAATTTTAAAATTAAAAAAATTCTCAGCTTTAAAATTTAATGAATAGAGAAATATAGCAGTTTAAAATTTATCAGTTCTAAAATCGAGAAATTTTTCAATTTTTGAATCTCAATTTTAGAATTTAACAACCATAAAAGTTTATCAATTTTGAAATTTATCAAGGTTGAAACTAATAAAATTTTCAATTTTAAAAATTTAACAAAAATTATCGGGTGAGGAAGAGATTTTTACCTTCTCGTGTTAGCTTGTACAAAAAAAAATACAAAAACTAAAAGAATTCTAAAAATTAAGAATTTCTCAAATTTTGACAAACTGAGAAACTTATGAAGCTCAAAATAGATAAATTTTTTATTTTTAAAAATTAAATAATTTTTCAATTTCAAAATGGATAAATTTTCGAACTAATAAAGTTGTATTTTTGTTAAATTCTAAAATCAAGATTTTTCACAATTTTGAAATCAATAATTTTCTCAGTTTCTTTTCTTTTCAAAATTTTGTATTTAATATAAACTTTCTTTAAGAAACTTCGATGAATAAGTTATAGAAATATTAAATTTATAATATATATATATATATATACATTAAAATTTATAAAATTCTAAAATTCGGAAGTTAAAAGGTACAAATAAATACATATATTTTGATATTCTTTTTATAAGTAAAAAAAATTAATAACTCTTTGTTGGAAATAAAGTTTGAATTAAAATAGTAGAAAAAATGAAAAGAGAGAAAGTTGATCGTAAAGTTATTAAGCTTTCGTTTGGACTAGTTTTTTTTGTTAGGTTTTTTGCTTAAAAGTTAAAAAAAGTTAACTGGTTTAGCTTATTAGGTTTTTTGTTTACTTTTTTTTACTTTTTTTACATGATTTGATATCTATTTTTTTTACAAAAAAAAGCCAAAAAATTTAAAAATTACTACAAAAAACTAGTCTAAACACAGGCTAAGAATAGATTTGATACTATAACTAAATTTTTAAGTAATTACATTTTCATTTGTAACTCTAACCATACTCATTATTTTAGGAAATTATTTTTTTTAATTTTTAACATAATAATTTAAAATTTGTAACATTCATATTTTAACGGTCATATTATAACGGCTATTTTATTTTTAAAAAATAAATTTAAATATATTTAAAATTTTAACGGTTATATTTTAACAATCATTTTACGACGGTTACATCTTTTTAAAAGAAATTTAATTTTTTCAAATTAGAAGAGACAAACAAAAAAGAAAAAAAAAACACAATAATACTTTATAAACTTACAGAATAATACATTGGTCCAATACAATAATATTATATAAACTTTTTAAAAAATAGAATAATACATTAACCAGTGATCACTACTAATTAAAACTACTACGTAAATTTTTTTGAAATAATTTCTATTTTCAAGTTTTGATAATATTGTACTTGCAGTGGATCCATGCCAGTGGTATCAATTGTCATTATTCTCTTTTCTTATTTGATCGTTTTCAATCGAAATTTTTCTTTCTGAATATTAATCATTTCTTGCTGGGCATTATATGCTCTTTGTTGGGTTTCATATGCTCTTTCAAAGCATTCGTTTTTTTTAAACTCAATTTTTTTTCGCTCTTGAATATATTCTTTCAAAATCACTATAGTTTGCTTGGATGACATACTGTCACTAACATATTCTTTGTCTTTTTTATTCTGTTCTTTTTGAGCTTTTCTTCCCGTTAGCCTCTTGAGGTTGGCGTATGTATTGCCTGCAATATTATTTTTTTCTAAATTAACTAAATTTGGAGTAGAAGGAGAAGACATAGCAGGACTCGAGTTTTTTGAGTTTTGAAATTTTTTCTTTCCATGGTCTATCATTCATTTTGGATGATACTTCAACTCATGCCAACAATGTAGATATTGAAATTGACGACTCAATAATTTCTCGTATAATTCTTTTACTTTGAATATCTAAAAACACACATGAGAAAAAATAATTATGACATTGTAAAGATATATTAACTAGATAAAAAATATGATAATGTTATTATACCTTGTCTTGTTCAGTGACACTACTTTGTTGCCTTCTTTCAATTTGGGCGTAGTTCCCACAGAATTTATTTACTTCTAACTGAATTTTGCTCCAACGATGCATAAAAGAATTTTAACTACGATCAAAAATCATTTGTTTATTTTCATGAAAGTAGTTATAAATTCTTTCCCAATATGTATCTCTTTTCTATTGATTTTTTTTTATTGGATCAATACTAATGTTGAGCCATGCAGATATAAGTAGAATATCTTCCTCAGTTGTGAAATTTTGTGATCGCTGTTGTTTTTTTGGTAATTGATTTATTTTTTTTAAAATTTGAAGACAATGTGACACGTTCATTACAATATTGGTTGACTTGATCATAATCTTTACTAAAAATTTCATTGTTAACGTCCGACTCTCTAGAGAGGAGATTAGTATAAAATGTATTTTCTTGAGAATCTATCTACACAAATAAAAAAAATCATAACTAATAATTAAAAATTCCAACAATTAAAAATGAATGAAATTATAAACTAAGTTAATAAATAATAAGAAACAAATTAAAAACAGAGGAACAAGTGCACAAATTAAAAACTAAGGAACAAATAAATAAACATATCAGCTCCACACATTATCCAAACCCATCATCTTCAACTCACAGCACAAGTGAATAGGGATTTCAAAACAGAGGAACGAATATGAGAGGAACGAAGATGAGAGAAGCGAAGAACAGAGGACGACGAGAAAATTTTCAAATGACGAAGAGGAATTTCAAGATTTTCAAGAAATCTCACCAAGAAACCAAGCAATCGGCAAATGACGATGAGGAATTTCAAAATGCCCAAGAACAATTGAAAAAGAATTTCAGCAATTTCAGCAAATTTTTGCTAAATCACGAAGACAATTTTCAACAAATCAAAAAGGTATGCAAAATACATAATCAATAACATAGTTTTATAGAATATTTCGTTGAGGATTTGAACAAAAATTATTGTTTAGAGTCATTGCGTACAGTGATTTTAAAAAAATCAACCGTTGAGGAGGCTTTTCAAATTTGGTTTTCTTAAAATGGCGAGACGAATGAAGAGTCCGTTAGAACTTTGAATTTTATAAATTGCTCACCAATTTAGCGAATGAGGCTTGATAGCGAGCAGGGCTAGAGTTGCTCTAACAAGTTTAATACCTTGCACGGAACCTTCACTTTTAACAGGAAAAATCATAGACATGAGCATAGTGAAGTATGCAAATCCTCTCAATTTTTTAAAAAAAATGAAGAAATCTCCCTTTTATTGTGAGCCTATTTTGGTGATTTGAGTGACATAATTTGTATAAAATATTAGATTAAATAAAAATAAGTAATTAGATGATTGGGTCACATAAATTTTTAAAAAGCAGTCTATTTTTAAAATTATATTTATCGTTCATTTTATAAAAATAAATATCTTCTGACCATATAATTATTAATGTTTGATTTTCTTAATTTTTTAATTTTATAATACTCTCGTTATAGTTTATAATATAAATGGTTCAAAGTTTTAAAATAATTTATCGAAAGATTAAAAATAAAAAAAATCTCTATTTATTTAGAAAATAAAGAGGATATAATAGATCCTATAGACATTAGTTTTTAGTTGAATTAATTGAACTAGGTCTCCTTATTTTATATAAGAGTTCACTAATAGATAATAACACCACGTGTCAATATTATCACTATTGAAGAATAACTTTTATTCTATTTTTCTTTCATTAAAAACCTTTTTTTTATTTTTTAATAGTAAGAATTTTTTGTGACGTCATATTTTAAAATTGAAAATTAAATTGTTATTAAAAGGATAAGTTCTGTCAAAATAAAGAGATTTTATCATTTAAATAATAATTAAAAACTGATTCAAGTAAGATAATTTTGCTCTCGCCCCTAAAGTCTTAGAGATGATAATGTGGTCAGATCATATAACTGACTATATTTAAATAATTTAACTTTTTATGTAAATAATGTAACTCAACTAAATCTATAATAAGAACAATTTATATCATAAAATTATTTACAAAATTAATATCATTGTAAAAGCACACCAAACCCTACTATGCTCGAGACAAATTAATGATCATATTCCTATTTTTTGATCTTTATCTTTCTATTTTTGTCAGGATCAAATAATTGAAAGTAGAACACGGTATTTTTAACCCCACTATGGGGAGAGTCTCGAACCTACCCTTTCAATGTTTTTTATTGTACGTTTTTAAGAAAATAATTAAAAATTTTATTTTAAAATTAAAAGAATTTCTCACATCTATGTTTTTTTTATAGTTTTAAATCTTTTAATATGTTTAATTAACTATTTAGAGTTTGTATCATAATTTACACACACAAACACGTGTATATATATATATAATAAAAAAATTTGACTAACTTAATTAAAAAGGTTTTAAAAAGATTAAAAACTAGCTATTTTTAACTACAAATCTTCTTATTGTCTTTTAAAAAGTTTTTCAAATTTAAGCAACAAAATATTACTTTAAAATTTCTCATAATAAAAAGAATAAAAAAAATAAAAATCTTGTACCAATTTTTTTTTAAAAATCTAAAAAATTTAACAATAACTTTTTTTTACTAGATTTAACGAACATGCACCATCTTTATAGAATCGAATAAATTCACCCCAAACTTTCTCAAATTGAATTGGGTCCCACAAATTCAACTTAAATTGCCATTTCAAACTTTTCTTCAGATTGCACTGGAACTTTACTATTGTGTAGAGGAAGAAACATGTGAAAAAATGCTAAAAGTTGCATTTGATATCGTTTATATTTATTTATTTTATTAATTTTAACAAATACCATTTTTATACAAGCGAATAAATTCACCCCAAACAGCTCAAATTGAATTGGGCCCACAGATTGAATTTAAATTGCCATTCCAAACTTTCTCTTCAGGTTGCACTAGAATCTTACTTCCAACTTGTGTAGAGGAAGAAACATGTGCCCCAGAGAGAGAGAGAGAGAGAGAGAGAGAGAGAACAAAAATGCTAAGTCCCATTTGGTAAGGTTTTTATTTGTTATTTTTTAATTTTTAAGGTTTTTTTTTGTAAATTGTAAACAAAAACAAATTTGATAATTATTTTTAAAATATATTAATTTTTTGTAAAAAAAAGTATTTTAACTTGTTTGTAAACAAATTTTTATTGAAATTTTTAAATAAAAGTCCTATCCATAAGATTTGTAAAAAAATTGGTCCCATTTCATATTTTTTTAAAAATTTAGGTCCCAATTTATGTTGGTATGCCCAAAATGTCCTTAGTAACCGTCGAAGCCTCAAAACCCTAATTCTCGCCGCCCTTCTTCTTCTGCGCTGGTGACTCTTTCTTTAGCACTAACATTTTTTATAGCAACCTCCGACGCTAATTCTCTCCTTTTTTTAAAATAATTTTTTCAACAAGTTATCAAAAATTAATTGAGAAATTTATCGGGTTGAAACAAAATCATGTACTGAGAAATTTCTCAGTTCAGCCAATTTCATAGTTCAGCAATGTTAAGATAAAGGGAGATTGGCGGCGGAAGGTCGGTTGAAGTGGCGACGACTAGTTCATATCAATAGATTTGAAGGAGGAGGACGACGGAGGCCGTGTTGATTGGTTCGTATCAGGTTGGTGGTGACCAAATCTAGAGGAGGAGGACGATGGAGACTGCGGCCATTGGTTTTATTTGGTCAACGATGGCCAGATTTAGCCAGATCAGTTGAAAGGCTAAGATGAGGGGGGCGGCGTTGTCTTAGTCCAGATCTAGAGCTGATGGTCCAGATCTGGTGGTCGACGGTGATAGAAGATGAGAGGAGAAGAAGGAGCGGCACTAGCGATGAGGAGAAAAATCAAGGGGAGGAAGAGGAGCGACGGTATGAGCGATCTATGGTCTTGATCTAGAGTGGGTGGTCCAAATCTAGTGATCAATTGTGATAGAAGAGGAGGAGCGGCAACTGCAAGTATGAGGAGGTGGCGGAGTGACGCCCTCACCCTAATCTCTACTTTGTTGGAGTATGACGACGGCGACAAGGGAGTTGCCGTTGAACATAAAATCATGAGATTTATGGAAACAAAGAGAATTGGTTTGGAAAAGTTAGGTCAAGTGCAGTTGATCAATTTCATTTTAGTGGTGCTATTGATGATGTTTGGAACCGTAGATGCTGTTGATGATGAATGGAACCCGGGGGAATTAGCGGAGGCGATGGCAGTGGATTCATGTGCGCGGTGGCAATGTGAAATGGAGGTATATTTGTTTTATTTTAAATTGACGTTTAAGAAATAGAATTAGAGCTTAAAAAAATAAAATTAGAGCTTAAAAAAAATAGTAACGAAACTAAATATCCTTATATTTCCTTAAAATGAGATTAATCTCCAATTGACTCATTTTTATTCTATATTTTTTCTCTCTATAACAATTAACAACTATTTCTAGCCACATTTTCTAATCTGCTTTGACCGTAATTTTCGGTCACCATTTCCTACCATCATTTTCGGTCATCGCCACCGATTACAATATTAGACTATTATTTTCGATCATTATATTTGACCACTACATATGGCCATTGCTTTTGACTATTACATTTGACCGCTATTGCTACATCTTGTTATTATTATCGACTAATACTTTTGATCGATCGCACTTCTAAGCATCATTTTTCAAAACATCAATATACCAAATATGTTTTTGTTTTTAACATGTTTTTGTTTTTTTCCAAAAAACAAAAACATGTTTTTTAGTTATTATAAAAAAATAAAAATTATAAATGTTATTAAATGTGACAATATGATCATAAAAGTTTTACATAAAATTAGTCATAATTTGAAATTTATGAACCAAATTAAAATATTTATAGAATGGGTTAAATTTGGACCGTTTATTTTAAATTAGGTATATTTTTATGAGTAATAAATATGAGTATATTGCTGATTAAAAAAAAAAGCCCGAGTCCGCTTTATATTCCACGTTTCCAACCTTACCCTCCTCCTCCTCAACCTCATTCTTCCACACCTGCCCCCCTCAGATTCTCTCGTTCTGAAATATCTTTCTCTGTGCCTTTTGATCAGATCGATCTCTACGCGACATATCCGACGCAAAAAACTGTATAGTCGCCATGACGCTTGGCTCTGGAGGATCGAGTGTCGTGGGTCAGTCTTCGAACCCGAAATGGTTCTTTTTCGATTTTGTGTTCTTTTGATCTTACGCTTTTTCGTCATTCATTTGTTTCCCATTTCAAGTCTTGGGTTTGTCGGATTTAATCGTTTTCATTCACGTTTTCCGGCGATGTTGGTGTTCATATGTATTCTCAAGTGATGGGTTTTGCCTAGTAACCCGTTGAGTTCAGA
The DNA here is from genome assembly GCA_034768845.1 of Heliamphora exappendiculata. Lineage (NCBI taxonomy): Eukaryota > Viridiplantae > Streptophyta > Magnoliopsida > Ericales > Sarraceniaceae > Heliamphora > Heliamphora exappendiculata. The sequence continues at coordinate 14,012 of JAOTRH010483631.1, read as the reverse complement.
TAAAGTTCTTGTGAAAACCTTTTTTTTTTTTTGAATTTTCTGGTGAGAATTTAAGTAGGGTTTGTGTTGAGAATTAGCATGTTGTTGTAAATTGACAAATTGGTGCTGATCGTAAACTTGTAGGTTTTCATATTGTTGTTTGTTGCGTTTAATCACTTTTTGTTTTGGGTAATTGGAGTTTATTTTCTTGTGGAAGTTTCTATTTGGGTCTCATTTGTTTTTGTTTTTTTTCTTCTCTCTTTTCTATTTTAGTATTTTGAACAAAGTTAATTCATGTTCACCGAAATAGAATACCCAACAAGGAATGCTAATTTGTTCACCTATCTGACAAGGTGGATGAGTAATACTCACTTTTTCATTGATCTAAATTGTGAAGTCCACCGCACATTTGTGAATGGATTGCACAATTTAAACTTTAGTCCAATGAGAAAATGGTTAATGTTCACCCATCTTGTGAGGTGAGTGAACAAATTTGTTTTCCCCAACGGGCCTGATTTGGTAGTCTGATTTTTTACCCCTTTCTTCTGTGTCCCATTGATGTCTCCTACCTAGTAATGGATAAGTTGAGATGTTAACATCAACTCTCTCTCTCTCTCTCTCTCCCCTATGCTAGAAACCGGGAATTTATGATTTATTCTGATATGAACTTCTAACCTCTGTTTTTTTCCAAGGTAATCTCTACCTTACTTGGCTTCCAACCTAATCATTCTCATGAATCAGTTCATCTATTCATTATGAAATGGCTCTTAGATTTTTTTACACTTTTTTTGGTAGGCAGCTTGTGGTTATCAGGAAAATAATGATACTAAAGCTGTTAGTATTGAATATTTTCTTCCATTTCCTTATTTGGCTTTGGCTTCTAAAGCTTGAAAAGTAATATCTCCTAGGAATACCTCCTATTTTGATAACCCTGAGGGTAGGTCAACTGGCCAGGCCTTGGGTTTGCTCCCCAATGGTTATTAGTTCAAATCCCTTTAGGGCCACCGGAGATTTACTTGATTGTTAACTTTAGGGTCCTGGAATTAGTCGAGGTGCGCGCAAGCTTGCTCGGACACCCAGTTATAAAAAAGAATACCTCCTATTTTGATCATGCACAATTGAAAGAATTGTTTTTTTATTCCATGGTGGCGCTCTCATATTGGTGCTTGGCTGTATTCTCTAGAAATATATATTAAGTTACTCCTCTTCTTTGTTCGCCCCTTCCCTACTCTACGTCTTGTTTTTGTTCCCCCCCCCCTCTCTCTCTCTCTCTCTATATATATATATATATATATATATATATATTACTTTATTTTCCCAATGCTCTATTTGACAAAAGTTTGTATCGAACTCAAAAACTTTTGCTATTAGGTGAAGAGATTCATCATCATACATATTAAGTGATCACTCATTGCAAACCCAAATGATGTGGTATAGATCTCTAACATCCACATACATGCGGTCTCTTTTGAGATCTATCACATGTAGCCTTTTTTTTGTGAGTCTATTACCGTGCAATCTTTTTCTTAAGTCTATTATTGTAGGTTTTTTTAATATAAAAAAATGTAAGGTATAATGGGCTTTGCTTTAATAGTATGTGGAAACTTTGTATCCAACACAGAGGTTTAAGCTATTAGGTAGAGATGTCCTTCATGTATATTAATTGATCACCCATTACACATCCAAGCAATGTAGAATTGTTCTTTAATATTATTATTCTCTCTCTCTCTCTCTCTCTCTCTCTCTATCTATATATATACATATATATCACTTCCCATTTATTTGTATGGGTTATGGTCATTTGCTGCATTGGTTCTATATGACATAGTCATTCTTGGTTTTGTTGTCACTTCCCATTTATTTGTATGGGTCATGGTCATTTGCCGCATTGGTTTTGTATGACATAGTCATTCTTGGTTTTGTTGCGCATCTCATCACAGCATGCAATCACTAGAATTAGAAGAGAATGTCGTGAAGCTGTTATGCAGAATCTGTTTCATCTTAAAGTTCATATTATTTTTAGATGGCCTTGGTTTTGCTACAACTTGGAAGCAAAGTATAAACATTACGGTTTAAAGGAAGACGAAAGATTGATGAAAAGGAGGGTGAATAAATCCAAGTGGAGTTCATTGCATTTTACATATATACAGCATAATTTTATGTTTGTACCTTACTACTAAAAATTAGCTTGGGTTAGGATTTAGGTTCCATTGTTTTATATTGTTTTTTTTTTAATTAATTGGATTTTGGTGAGTGTAAGGGTGGCTTAAGTAGCAAGAGTCTTTATACCCGCACTAATGACCGGGGTTCAAATCGTGGTGTCCCTTTCCCATTTATCTATCAAAAAAATAAAAGATTAATTGGATTTTGTTCGAGTGCTCCAAACATTATGTCTTTCATTTGCAATCTCTCCATCTTTGTTAATAATCGAATCTAGATAACAAAAATAATCAATCTTACGTATCACTTAGTTTTAAATATTTACTTATTCACTATTAATATTCTTATCATTGTTAAAATTATATTCCATAAATTCATATTTGGTCCTACTTACTCGAAACAATTTTAACTTCAAAGCTTCTCTTCACATTTCTGACTTAGTGTTAATTGCACTACTAGTCTTATCCACTAAGACAATAATATCATATGCAAACAATTGCAAGTTATAAAATATCGATAACAAAAAGGATATATTGCAATATTTAAAAGAGGAATATATGCCTATATGTGTGTGTGTGTGAGAGAGAGAGAGAGAGAGAGAGAGAGAGTGAAAATATTGATATCTGTTCAAATAAATTTGTGAATAATTACTATATCATAAAATATCGTGGAAATATTGGTATGTTGAGGTCTTGAAAATATCGATATATCATATATCAATGGACATATTGCAAATATTGTGGATATTTATTCATGCATTCATGACATGATTAATGGAAGAAGGAAATATTAAGCGCCACATTTTCCATTTTCTGTAGCGCTGCAATTTGTTGACAATTGGTTGACTGTGGTATTTCATAACAATAGAAAACCATGTCTGATGTCCTAGTGATTTTAGTTATATGGTTGGTTCATTTGTTTGTTAAAGCTTTGGGCTCAACCTGTTTCATTGCGCTAGAAAT
>JAOTRH010483631.1:0-10811 GCA_034768845.1 Heliamphora exappendiculata | reverse complement strand
AAGCTCTTTTCCCTTTCATTTTCAATGTGTTTGTTATTATTTCACGAGGTAGAAACTCAGATCAGCTTGTGAAAGGTCATACGTAGTTATGATAATGTATTTAATTTTATGGTGAAAAGATGATAATAAATTATACTGAGTACTTTTTAGTTCTTATGTGTGTGTGTGTGTGTGCGCGCGCGTATTTGTAAGTTTTATTAGAATAGGGGTGCTATAAACTGGGGTGTAAGCGCCACGTATGCGTACAATAGACCTTAACAAGCTATGCCATTTTAGTCCACTGGAATATTCAATTCACCGTAACCTCTTAAACAGTAACAAAGAGCAGAAGGGAAAGAATCGCCTAGCAAAAAATAATGGGACAAGCTGTACCTGCCCTTCAAACACTTTATTGATCAGTCTTATTTCCTGCCTATTTACACATGCAATAACAATCTGGTACTAATATTGTTGTAACGACCCAAATAGATCATTAACCTAGTAACTTGAATAAATAGTCAAACAACGCGACTCAAAATGCATAAACCTAAATTTTTATTAGTGGCCTGTTTGTTTTTATATATACCAGATTGAATTCTTATCTTCTACCGATGTGGGATGGGGTGTCACAATATTTCCACTCACATTCTAGACATCCTCGCTGCGTGGCTCAAGTATTTTCTTTGGTTGGGATATGAATAGCAGTTTGTTAGTGAACACAGAGCAACCCATTAGCATGCGCAAGGTATACAATCTCGGATCCTCTACTCTCCTTTAAAGCCTATATTCTTCTATTTATACTACCACAAAGCCCGTTACAGGACCAAGGTTAGTTCTGATACTACTTATAACGACCCAAGTTTATTAGTTGCCCAATAAGTTAAAATAAAGAGCTTAACAACGGGGCCTAAATTGCTTGATCCCAAGTTATTAGTAGTGACTCACTTGTTTCTATATATACCAAATTAATTTTCTATTTTCTACCGTTGTTTGACGGAGTATCACAATTTCCTCTTAACTTCAAGTTATCAATAGTTGAAGCAGCCTCTGTAGTTGTGGTCTAAGCCAAAAATGTACCTTGGTTGGGGCTTTAGAAAACCAGATCCCTTTCCATTGACATGATACTCACCCATCCCCGCAGAGAAAGATGGAGCAATTTCATTGAGAAACATTCCGTTTCTGAATGCTCTCCAAGTCTCATCCTCCAAACTTTCTTGAATATGACAATCCTAGAACCTTATTGGCATAAGCCTATTTGTATAACTCAGGACATTTTGGGTCAATGGGAGAAGAAACGTAAAACATCGGAAGATAGTACTATGTAAAGCAGTTCTATTAGTTACCAATAGTGTTGATAAGGTATCGTCTTGTATTTATATGGAACTTTCACTTGTCCGTCTTTGTTTTTGTCTTCCGATAGGAGAATGATGTTGAGATCATATCAGGGAAGTTTGGATATATGAGTGTTGATGCTGCTGACTGCTGTCAATGATTTTATGGTTACTTCTAGAAGAAAAAGTACACAATTAAATTTTCTTTTAGCATGTCTTGTCTTGATAACTTTGAAAATTATAGATTTTAGAAAATTGCACTGGGTACTTAGGACTCACCGCTTCCAGTTTTAGTTGGGTGTGTCTAAGGTAGGTGGATTATAAAAATAAACTTGAGGCTTAGATCCCTCCCTGCACTTTTAAAAATTTTAGTTGTGCTTTTAAGTTCGAAATGTTTTTATGTGATCTATTAAAAATTTGGAAGATGTGGGCTTTTCATATTACTTTCCTTGCAGTCCCTCGAAATTTCAGATTGCTGGAGGAACTTGAGCGTGGAGAAAAAGGTATTGGAGATGGTACTGTGAGCTATGGAATGGATGATGGAGATGACATCTACATGCGATCTTGGACAGGGACCATTATTGGTCCTCATAATGTAAGTAGATTTTTTTGTATAATAATCATTACGTATTCGGTTTGGTTTGGTATTCATTATGTATTCTTTTCATATTATCTTCTTTTGTTTTATTTTAGTTTTAACTTTTAACTGTCTTCTAATCAGTCGCGCCTTCGAATTTCTCAGTTGCGTGTCTTCTCAAGTCAAGAGGAAAATGAATCAAAACTTTGCCTCTTGGTTAATTACTATGTAAACTATGAACATCTAGATAAGTTTGTCGCTTCTCAGCAGTAAACCTTCTCAAATCTGAAATTACACACATACACACATACACACATACACACACAAGGGGAGAGAGAGGGTTTAAATTCTAATTGAACATGGATGCATGTTAAGAGAGAGGAAATTTTCTTTTCCACAAAGGAAATTAAACGGCAGAATCAGATTACATACTTGTGTTGCAGGTGCTTGTTCCAGGGTTCATATTTATTTTCCTTTTTGATCCCCCAATGCTAAGCACATTCTGCGTTTACATCAAACAGAATGGGTAGCAATCACTGCAAAACAGTATGGTATATTGGTTGGCCAAAGTTCCATGTGTTTTCTAAGCCTGACTTATAGTTCATGACTAATGGGCACAGTAATAGGTCTTGTTTTACTTGCAAAGTTTTTTTATGGTTTAAAAGTTATATTAGAAGTGGATATGTTTCAAATAACACAAAATAGATGCGAAAATGTTAGTTTACTTATCTAGAATGTGTTGCTTTCAAGAAATGGGAGTCACATCATATGTTTCCTCGTATGGCCTCTGAACATTCTCTGATTTTTCATATCTCAGTTATGAGTCTGTATGCTTAATTCTTTCTATGGAACTGAGTGACATCATTACATACCTGTAACTTTTTATTTTGTAAAAGCCTTTCCGAAATCTGGAGGGAAAATATGGTTTTACTGTAATGTATTGGAATCCCCTAACTGGGGGGTAAACTGAAACGGCATTATTGTTTAACTTTTTTTTTCATACTTATATATATATATATATATATATATATATAGGTGGAGTAACTTATTATTTTCTGTTTCAGTCCGTACATGAAGGTCGCATTTATCAACTGAAGCTTTTCTGTGACAAAGATTACCCAGAGAAGCCACCAAGTGTTCGTTTCCATTCTCGTATCAACATGACTTGTGTCAACCATGAAACTGGAGTGGTACGAGTGTACTCATTTTTCATTTTAGTTGATGTTGTGATACTGCCGTTGATTAGGTCAAGTTTTTGTTTTCCCTCTTTCAATGGGTAAGGCATGGTATGGCCCACAGGTTCAATTTGTATTGTAGTATGATATTCTCTATAACCCTCTGTATGACCACGAACATTTATGAGATTATTAGTGGAATTGATCTCAGGATCTTGTCATCTCCATCCTGGCTCCTAGGTGATCTGTTTCAAAAGTTTCCCTGCTATGATTAAACATTGGTAATAATACTATCAAATTGATATTTGTTATTAATATTACTATCATCATTGTTGTAACTTCACGTTGAATTTCTTTTGTTCTTCCTGTTCTTTATGCTCTTGTGCCATTTGGTTTTTACGCAGTATCTTCCTGATTCGTATTGCTATGTACTACAGAAATGTTCCTGGCCTATAATGTAGTGACTGAAAACTGATTGTGTCTAAGCTGACAAGCTGGGAATTAATCTTAATGCAATCTGGAAAATTCGTATTGTAGCTTTCGAAATTGAGAATGCTGCATGCTGAAACTATTATTTGTTATTTCTTACTTGGTTTATGTTATTTTTACTATTCTTTTCTTAATCATAGCGCGCCGTTTGATAAAATTGGACACTGAAATATAAAAATTAAGTACTAAATCAAATGATGTTAAAAAAAACAAAACAAGAAATACGTAAGTACTTCATCTGTCATATAAGTTAAGGGATAAATTTAATCAAGTTAGTTGATATGCACAAGCTGGAGTGTTCTTTAATTTTTTGCTATTCTCTTGTACTCTTTATATTGTTTTGATGGGGTAGTGGGACCCAACAATATGGTTGAGATGGTCGTGGTGGTGGTGATAGTTTTGTATTTCTTTGTGGTGGGTAGAGATGGCAAAGGTAACTAATGGTGAGTGGTTGGCAGGTGGTAAACTGCGGTGGTGGGGTGGTGGCAACAACACGGTTATGGAATTATGGTAGTGACAATGGCAGCAGTGTGGCTGTAGTAGTGGTGGTGGTTGTGGTAGGGAAATAGTGGTGGCGACGGCAGTGCCGGTAGCAGTGCTTGTGGTAGTGCTGGTGGTGGTTGTAGACTTGTAGTAGTTGTAATGATGGTGGTCTGGTGATAGTGGTGGAGGTGGTGGTGGTCGCAACGATGATGGTTGTGTGATTGTGGCAGCTATAGTGAAGTACGAGAGTGATGGAGTGACTGTGGTAGTGGTGATATGGTGCGGGTGATGATGGTAGTGGTTGGGGTGGGAATGGGTAGTAGTGGTGGCAACGGCAGTGACGATGGAGGTGGAGGAGTGAGATGGTGGTGGTGGTAGTGTGGTGGTGTCGGTAGGGGTATGGCAGTGCCGCTCAACAATGGCATTCAGTAAAAGCTGATGCAAATTCAGCATTTTAAGGAGGAATTTAGTAACTTAAAATTATAGCTCATATCTAAGAGGTGCTTGCTTCTTTAAGTGATACAATTTGTGGTTATCAAACTCAATTTATTTCCACTCAATAGATTCAGTTTTAAGTGTCTAGGTTATCCTCCCCCAGGTTAACTTCATTTTGTTGATAGCAGTTTTAGTAGTTTGTACAGCTTTAATTGAAATGGCTGGCAAGATCTGATATCACCTGAATCCTGATTGTTACAGGTGGAAACAAAGAAGTTCGGGATTTTGGCTAATTGGCAGCGAGAGTACACAATGGAAGATATACTAACGCAGCTGAAAAAGGAGATGGCGGCTCCACATAACCGGAAGCTAGTCCAGCCTCCCGAAGGTACCTATTTCTAGTACAAGGATTAATATATATCTCGTGGACCATATGGCATATACCGTATGCAATCTATAGTTTGTAATGTTATGTCACCGCTATCAAAGTTAAAAATGTCAAGGGAATGCCTTGAAAAAGCTTCTCCTATCACCGTTCCATGTGCCTTCTCGAACTTTGTCCTACTGTCTTCGAACTGTCCTGCATGGATTCTGTTTGATTTATGAGATTTCTTGTGTGCCAAATATTTAATGTCCCCTAATTTTCTTGTGGTTTTTGTCATCGTGCTTAGAACTTGTTCATTTTTGGCTTAATTTTTTGCCCTTCCCTTGAAGAATTGTAACAATGGGCCCAATTTAAATCCTTAATCTACTATACAGAGCAGTCGCCAGGGAGAAATTCTAGGTTAGTGCATCGCCATGGGCATATTCTCTGTTCATTAAAACCCCAAATGACAATCCTTCTTTAGTTTAGTTTAGTTTAGTTTTGGTTTTTGTTGTTTTTCTTATTTCTGTTTTTTTGTAAGCTTGAGTCATCTCTCTTTCTTGTGTTCATTTTGATTCCGTTTTTAAACAGAAAAAAATGGAATGTTTAGTCAATGCTATGGATGCTCCAGTTTCATAGTAAACTCGTCTCGCTAAGCTTGGAAATGTGATTAAATTACAGTGCTTGATGTCGAATTAATTTTATTTTTTTGTATGAATGATCCACTCAACGAGCTTTATATAATAAATGAACGTGTCATATCATAAAAATATGTTTGGAAATTGAGCCCTTTGGGCTGCGCATCAGCATGCAGTGCATTGCCTGAATAAAATGCCCGGCCTCATTTTGCCTGTAGCTCATTTACTGCAGATGATGTATGGATGCTTATGCAGCCATCAGTGTGTTTTGTTGTCTGTTCAATATTATAGTGGTGTTCACAATTGCTAAAACTAGTAGCTTATATATTATAGTTTACAGTAAAAATTGTGAATGCTTGGTAAAACTTGTAGTTTATATTTGAAATAGAAGAAAAATCAGTTATAAATTACAGCAGAAATTGTTGGTGTTTGAAAAATTTTATAATTTATAGCTAAAATTAGTAGTAAGAAATTAAAAGTTACTATCGGTTGCTTAGCCAAACACCCCCTATAGTCTTGTTTGCTTCAGCAGTCAAGGTAACAGACTACTCAAATCATTACTTTATCAAGGGCCAGTGGCCTACGAGAGTTTGAAAAATAATTTTGTTTATCCACCTGTTTAGTTTTAAATGAATAACAAACGCCTTTTGATTGGTTAAAATAGGTTCAATTGGATTTTCACTTCTTGAATTTGACCAATCAGAGAGGTAGGTTTTGTTCTTACAATCGAATTCAGTATGAGACTTGCTGCAGACTGATCAATTTGATGGATCAAAATATATATTATTGAATAAAATGAGAATGAGAATGACAATTTTTAGTACAACAATGAATAAGTAGAAATGGATATTTTCTAAGTACCAGGAGGCTAGGAAATTTAGGGCTTATTTGGCAACTCTATTTTTTTGGTTAAAAATATAAAAAAATCAATATTATTCATTTGGTAGAAAAGTAAAAAAATTAAAAAGTCAAATTAAAATCCTAATCACTTCTAAAATATAAAGTATTTTTAATTTGTAACTTATTTATAATTATTATTAATTACATATAATTGTTAATATTAAATATATAATAGTAAAATTGTTTAATTTGAACAAAAAATAAAAAAAATTAATATTTTATTAAAATAATTAATTTTTAAAAAGTTAGTTTAAAAGTTAAATTATGAAATAATATATTTTGAATTAAATTTAATTTATTGGTTAAAAAAAAAAAAACAAACAAACAAACAAAACAAACTAGCCTTTTAGCTAGTTGCCAATATTGCCCATGGTAGGCATAAAATTTTTGAAGCCACTACCTGTTTCTGTGGTTCGATGGTGTTTTGTTGGCAGTATTGATACCTCCGTTTGTGGATCAAGAGTTTCAACTTTCAACTTTTCTTAACGGTTGGATTACATTCTATTCTATTATCTTTTTTTTTTTCGTTTCTTGGGATTACATTCTATTCGCTTTTAATAAATACAAATTTTTTAAATTACACAATTGTTCTTTGTCCGTGTTGTACCTTAATGGTGTGGCTCAATGGTTTTTATTTTATTTTGATGTAAAATATTTTATAATGAAAATATTTTTAATATAAAATTATTTATAAAAAATAATCACTTTATTTTTTGGTGTTGGAGTAATATTTGAAAAATATTTTTTTTTAAATAAAATAAAAACTTGATCAAAATGTATTAGTAGCACTGTTACGTAATTTCTACCATCGCCATCACTACGACCTTTACTATTGCTTTTACTACCTCCACCAGTGTTGTCACTGACATTATCTTTACCACTACTATTACTATTACTATTATTGTTACTATTAATACCACTGTACCACCACTTTTACTGTTGCTTATTACCATCATCTCTATTGATCGTGTTTGAATTAGTTTTTTTGTAATGATAAAAAATTTAATATAGTAATTATAGTATAGGTATGGAACTTGAGTAGGTGTGTAATTTGGGTCCGGTTCGGCCGTGGACCGGGCGGGCTAAGCTTAGCATGAGCCCGGCGGGCTCTCGCCAAATTTTCAGACCAGATCGGGTTGGATTTTTTGTTCGGGGGTCGGCCTAGGCCCTACAGATAAAGGGCTCGGGTTTGGGCTAAGGGCTCGGGCCTCGGGCGGGCTTGGCCGGGTCTGCGATTTTTTTGGTATTTTTTTAATTTAAATTTATAATACAATGACAGTTTAATATATTAAGTTAAATTTAAAATTATAAATTTTAAGTTTATTATATTATATAAGTTTGTAATTAATAATTTATTAATTTATATATTATAAACTAACTTATTCTTTTCTTATAATAAATTTTTTTTAAATTTTAAGTTGAACTATAAATAATTACTTGATTATATTATATAAATATAATTTTATTATTTGATTAGTTATTAAATTATAAACTATAAACTTGTAAGTTTATAGTAAACTTATTAATTTATAATTTATTTGTGTATTTGTTTACTATAAAATTATTATTAATTAATAAGTTTATAGTTTTTATTATTATAAATTTATTAATTTATTATAACTATAAGTTGAACAATTAAAATAATAAAATACGACATAAATTTTATTAATTAAAAATCAAATTTGAATAATTTTACACATTATAAGTGTATTGTACATGTTAAAAAAATAGATAAATTGCATTACTACAAGTCAAGTAAATTTCAACTAGGTTAGCACATATAAGTGTAACAATCATTTGCATTATTCTCTACTTAAAACAAATGAAATGTAAAATTATAAATATAAAGAAATAACGTTTACATATGCAACAAATAATTTAAAAAATCAGTTTGAACATGATAATTCATCAGGCATTCTAGAAGTGCTAGATTCTATGTCTGTTTCGAGTATTTTTTTTTCGTTCATTTCTTGATACATCTTCGATGCGTAAATTGTGTCTCGTGTAATTATCAATACTTGGACCATCTCCGGAGTGAATTTGGATCTGTAGTCGTTCAGCACCCGTTCACCTGCACTGAAAGCTGACTCTAAAGTAACTGTAGAGACAGGAATGACAAGTATATTGCAAGCTATCGCGATCAGTACTCGCCATGACACCTCATATTGTTTTTAATAATCTAAAATATCAAAATTATTTTCATTTAAATTTTTTACAGCATCAAAATAACGTTGGAGTTTTGTGATAGAACTCTCGTGAATATCAGAAAGTCATCTATTTTTTATAATAGACCAATCATCGTTACAATTTCGAGATAAAATTCTAACCGCGAGTTGTGTTGATTGTGGTATTATTTGAATTTTATATTTATCATATAAATATTTAAGTGTTTCATTTATTGGTTCAAGTTGGTTTGCATTACCATAAATATTTTCTAAAAAATATTGTAAGCTAATATTTTTACTCCTAAAATCTAGTATGTATTGCAATAAAACTAATAGAAAGTAAGAATGTAAATAAAAATAAAAAAATTTATTATTTGATAAAAAAATTTATAAATTTTTTTATATATATTTAAATTATCTCAATCACTAGGCATTGGTGGAGTAAAATTGGTTTCTATATTTATTTCAAAAAAATAAATTAATTATTTTTCTTTATTTTATTGCTAGTTGTAACATATTATATGTCGAGTTCTACCTAGTTTCTATATCATGTTGTAATTTTTTACATTTTATATTTTTTTATTCACATATTTTTTTATATATATTAATTATTCTGGCATTACTATTTATATATTTTAATACTAATTTAACTCATTCAAGAGATTCATTGTAATATTTAAGTCATCCTTTAACAATTAAATTTAAAATATGTACGGAACAACGAACATAAAATAAAGAACTAGATAATGAAAGTTGTAAATTACGTTTGAAATAATTAATACATTTATTATTATAAGAAACATTATTTAAAGTAATAGTAAATATTTTTGATGCAATGCCCCATAAAACCAGTTCTTGCCTAATAATTATACCTAAAGAACGACTGGTATAGGAAAATTTTATGGTTTTAAATGAAATTTTTTTTACAACAATTTTAATCATTATCTATAAAATATGCTGTAATACATTGAAATTCTTGAACATTTCTAGCAGTACATAAATCAGAAGTTAAACTAATTTTTTCTTTTAAATTTGTAAATAAATTCATCAACTCTGTTTTAATTTCATTAAATCTATTTGAAATTTTATTTCTTGTAGTATTTTTAAAAAAACGTTAAAATTACAAAACAAATTCGGTTTGTATCATTTCTTTAAATGCCAGTTGTTCACTCATTAAAAATGGTTATTTTTGTTTTATTATATAATTAATAACAGAATTGTGCGCTAGTAGGTTTTCACGAAAAATTAATAATATTGTCAGTTGCACCACTACCTATTTGCATTTGTGAAGTGAGATTAAGATACGCATTTTTAAGGTGACTATCAGAATGTCTACGTAAGTGGCTACTACCACTCGATGTGTGACCCGAAAATAGTTTATTACAAATTTTATATTTTACTTTAACAGTAACGGTGCCATCATTATTTTTTTCAAAAAAATTTTCAAAAAATTTCTACACATTTAAATTATTTTTTGCTAGATGAACCTACAGATGCAGATGCAGATGCACCATCAGAAGTTAATGAAGCAGATGATGGATTAGGAATATGAGCAAGGAAAGTAAAATTAGAACCATTATGTAGAAATGTGAAAATATCTTTTTCTTCATCAACAGTAAAAATATTTGAACCCATCGATAAAAAAAATTATAAAATTTTAAAGCAAAATTGATAAATTAGAAAATAGAGACTAGAATTTTAAAAAATTAAAAACGGAATAAAATTTAATTTTTTAAAGAAATTAATTAGAATTTAAAAAATGTATTCAAAATTTAATTAGATATTGCAACAAATAAATTAAATTGCAGAAAATAAAGCAAATCGAATTAAGGAACTCCGATATTTAATCTTGATCTCGATTGGTTTGTGTTTTGATCTTGATATTCACTATTTGATTCGCCAATAATTGTACCAAAACTGAATATTACCGAGTAATTAGAGAAAAAAATTATAGAGAAGAGAGTAGAGAGAGTATAGATGTTTAGATGAAAAATATGTGGCATATGTAACCCTGTTTATAGGAAAAAATTTGTTAAAAGAAAAAAAAACTAGCCGTTGGCCGAGCCTAGGCCGGGTCAGGCCCAACGGTCAAAAATTTTCGGCCATTGATTTTATATCACAATTGATCCGGATCGTTCATTTTTAAAAACTGACCGTTGGGGAGGTGGGGGACTAGGCAGGCCGGGCCCAACGGCTAGCGCGTGCCTGGGCTTGTGGGCGGGCCTTTTCGGGCCTAGGGCTGGGCCTGTGATGGGTCTTTTGGGCGGGCGGGCCT
>JAOTRH010483620.1:8556-25094 GCA_034768845.1 Heliamphora exappendiculata | reverse complement strand
ACTAAAACTCTGTGCCACAGTCGTACCGATGGTATGCCCATTTTCATCTAAACTGTGAACATAAAACTTATATTCTGCGAGAACCTAAAATCTGGTCTTCTGTGTGTAAGCCGCACTTTACATACCAGATTAAATACTATACAAAATATCGAACATCTATGCTTAACAAATAAATGATATACATACATTGCTCACAAAGATTCTCATAAAATGGAAAACTAATTTTATTAAAAAATAAAATTAAATATTAAAAACATAATTTTCAGTATACCAACCATAACACCCAGGGAGTAATTATGAGTAAGACTTCCAGTGAAACACAGACACGTATCACGGTTTCTACAATTAAGCAAACCTCATAGTGGTATCTGCAATTATGGAAAACAACCAGCGATTTCTGTAATTTTCGTAAAATACTGAATTACATTTTACACCACTAAAGAACTATAATTGCGCTCTGGCTCATAATCTCAAGAGCATATAGCATTGAGCTCCTGTTATTAAGTGCTTACCATTTCTTTTCACGTTAAGATTCTCGATAACCGTCAATTAAATTTAATTATTGACAATTTAATTTAATCAGCATCTTGATATTTTTTAAATCCTTTCGCTTAACTTATTTGACCACCGGACAATCAAGTTCACCAGCATGGTTTGGCTCGGTTAAAACTTATAAGCTTCCTTAAGGGGGTATCGTCAATCCCGATCTTTCGGAACGTGAATTCTGTCAATAATTAATATTTTTATATAAATAATACTGCTATTTAACTCACCGAGAATATAGAACCATATATGATCGCACCCTCTAATGAATCGAAACAACAAATATTAAATATATGCAAATCAATAATTATTTCATGATTAACAGAATAAGCACTATTCATAATAATCTTGAGTTGTGAATTAATTCATATAGTCAATATAAAATTAATTACCCAAAATGTCTCGTTCAATACACACAAAGTGTACTAGCACAGAGAGTCAAAATAGTAGACGACGTTATTATTTGTTCTCCGTAATCAAGACAAGCCTACTAAAACTCTGTGCTACAGTCGTATCGATGGTATGTCAATTTCCATCTAAACTGTGAATATAAAACTTATATCCTGTAAAAATTTAAAATCTGATCTTCTGTGTGTAAGCTGTGTTGTACACACCAGATTTAATAGTATATAGAATATTAGACATCCATGCATAATAAAGAAATGATATGCATACATTACTCATAAAGATTCTCTTAAAATGAAAAATTAATTTTATTAAAATAAAATTAAATATTAAAAATATGATTTTTCAGTATACCAACTCTAACATAAACACCCGACTCTTGCACTTTCAATTGGTGGTATCCAAACCTCAAGTCTATCTTTGAAAACACTTTAACTCCTTACAACTGGTCGAACAAGTTGCCTATCCTAGGCAAAGGATACTTGTTCTTGATGGTCACCCTATTTAGTTGTCAATAGTCGATACACATCCTTAGCATTCTATCCTTCTTCCTCACGAATAACTCATGTGCTCCCCATGGTGAAACACTAGGTCTGATAAATCTCTTATCTAATAACTCCTGCAATTGTTCTTTCAATTCTAGTAACTTAGCAGACGACATTCTATAAGAAGGAATAGATATCGGTGCTATGCCTAAGTAGAGGTTGATTGTAAACTCCACTTCTCGGTCTAGGGGTAATCTTGGTAAATCCTCTGAAAAAACATATGAAAACTCACAAACAACTAGCACCGTCAAAATCATCTTTTCTTCTACATCGATGTCCACCACATGTGCCAAAAATCCCTAGCAACCCTTTTTCAACATCTTCGAAGCCTTAATGGGCGACTCGATACAAATAGGTATTTTACCCCTGTTCCCTTGGAATACGAATTTCTCCTCTCCGGGTATTCTAAAGATTACTCTTTTCCTAAAATAATCTAGTGACGCATAGTAGGATGACAGTCAGTTCATCCCAAGAATCAGGTCTAAACCAGAAATATTCAAAGGCATCAAATCTACCAACATATCCTTGTCTCCTATCTTCAACACACAATCTTTGTACACAATTTTAATTACAATTTCTTCTCCTATAGGTGTAGTTATGGTTATTATACAGTCAAAAGGTTCCATCCTTACAGCATTTACTTGTGTTATGAAAATGGTTGATACAAACGAGTGTGTTGTTCTAGGGTCTATAAGAATATAAGCATCTCTATCATAAGTGGTAAGTGCACCAGTCACCACGTCGGGCGTTGCTTGAGCATCTTGGTGTGTGACAGTAAAAACTCGTGCCGAAATCCTTGGGGCCTCCATCAGTCCTTTTCCTTCGTCTTCTACACTCCCAACTAGCCCATCTATCTTTCTACTTCCTATAGACGATTATGTCGGTAGCCCAAAATGTCTGCACTGTGTCACACCCCCATCTCTAGAGGCTGAACACAAAAAAGTATTTATACTACTCAAACTGAAATTATTTATTTAACAAGCAACTATACATGATTCGAATACGCTATTGGCGTATATTTTATAAAACAAACCTTCATACTTCTTTTTTACTAAAAGATTAAAACAAAAGTCCCAATTAAGAACGATTTCGGAATTATGATCTGACAACTGTGGTGGACCAACTCTAACCGTTCCTGTAATCTACAACCACAAAGGTTACAGGAGAATGCATTTAGTATTATAATGAACCAAACAGGAAACAGTCATTTTATTTAGGGATGCAAAAATATCATGTTTTTCACGAGAGATGTAAAATACAACATTTACTTTCCACAACATCTCACAAATTATAAAAACTTTCTCATGCTTTGCAAAAGTATCATTTAGGCTCATCAGTCACAATTCATTGAATTCACTGTCTCATAAATCATAAGTAAACTTTCTGGCATAGCCGCCACAATTCAAAATAATCGTGTCTCATTCATAACTCATACCCAACAGTAACCAAGTAGTCGTCCACCTCACGACCGGGAGTTCCGATGGTACCGTAATCTCAATTCTCAATGCACGGATAGCAACGTGATAGAATGAGAGCTACTCCACCAAGCATGAGTGATGTGTGCTGTCCGGGACTTAGTCCGCCGCTAAGGCAAAAACCCCTGCTCAACGAGAAACCTCTCCCATAGGAAGAACCAACACCCATAACTGGGCAATCTCCCCTAACGAGATATAAAGGACCGAAAGCTCTTGTAACTTGGTTCTTTGTAACAACATCTCATAATATCGATCACATTTATCAAAACATTTATACAATCACATACTTTTCAAAAGGTACTGATAGTATATTTAGAAATATCATAATATTTGAATAACAGTTTATGCTATCATAATTTTTCATGTTTCAAAATATGGATATAAAGCAATTTAAAGTATAATTCATGCATTTATATTCAGAATAATACTTAAGCACTCTCACCTTGACTTAGGCATGATAAACTCTCTTCTTGTTCTTGATCCCAAAATTTTTAATACTCGGGTGATTAAATCTCAGTACCTAACAAGAAATCACACCTATACGTAAGTATATAATACTAATTTATGTACGTAACTTAGTTAAAGGTTTTATTTACTTAGCCAACTTCGTAAATTTTTAAGTTGTTAATTAAATATGTGAAAGTTAAATAAATACATAAAATTTTGCTTAAAATTTTATTTAGATTTTCTTGTTAATCACTAGTAGATTCTTCTAATTATTTTAAAGTATTGTATTAAAATCTAAGTACAAATACATTATTTGCTTGCTTACTTTAATTAAAATTGTATTTTTCTTATACCTTTCATTACTTTCAAAATTTTAAAAACATTCATGAAAATAAATAAATAAATAAATAATAAGCTAGCTAAAATAATTCAACTAGACAAACAAACCCCAACAGGTCATTCAACCACCAGAACCTCCAGAACGTTTGGATGGTTTCTTTTTTTTCCTTTTTTTCTTTTTCTTATTACTTATCTCTAGTAATCAAATATCTTATTCTTGAAATTAATCAAAAAAATAATAATAAGCTGATCTACTCAGCAAGGGGTACATACTCGACAGATTGGATAATCTTTTTGACAAGTTAAAAATAAATTTAAAATATAATTTGTTAATAAAATTTATTAAACAAAAATATTCTGATTTGAATTCTCTGAAGTAGTATACCAGTGATCGGAGCCGTTCATTAGCGGTATTAAGCTGTCTGAAGAGTAGTAAACGTTGATGATCGGGAGATAATATCGTATACAGCGGTGACCATGTGCGTGCAGATTATGAATATTTAAGTCCATTAAAGGTGGTGGTAGCTGCGGCCGTTTGCAGCGGCTTTAAACAGTTCCTGGGGTGTCGACGGCGGTCTGGAGGTGGTGGTCTCCAGCGGTGGCTGTGGTGGCGTCATGGTGGAGAAAAGAGAAACGGGAGAGAGAGAGAGAGAATTTTCCGAGAGAGAAAAAGAGAAACGGTGGTGCTGGCGGCTAACGGTGGCGGGGGAGTCACCGGTGGCGACGACTGTTATGATCGGCGGTGGCGGGTGATGGCGAATGGCAGTGTCGGACTCGTGGTGGTGGCGTTGGTTCGGCGGTTTGGCTTGGCCTCACTGTGTAATGTGTGTGTATATGTATATATGTATGATGTGTTATATACACTCTTGGCAGCAAACTTCTTATGTGGCGTCTTGCATGTGTTTTGCAGCTGTGAGGTTTACAGCTGTGAGACAACCGGCCATTTGCATGCGATGAAATTCAAATATAATTTATAAAATTTTTGATGTAAAATTTTTAATTTAGAAAATTTAGAAAATTTATATTTAAACTTTTAATGTATTTTTATAAATTATCGTATAGTTAAAATTTTCATTAGGGTTTTTTATATATTACCTTTTTTTTTATCACGATTTAGCAATTTTTAACATTTTATTAACCGTAAAATTTTAAGTTCAGAAAAATTCTCAAAAATTCAAGATAGCCTTTCAATGTTATTTTATTATTATAGGTATTTTGTGAATTTTTTTTTAAATTCTAATTTAAAATTTATTTATAATTATTTGTCATAAATTTTATTTTGTAAGATTTGCTACAAACTGTTAACTATTATATTATTTTAAGGAGTGGCACGTGTCTTATTTTATTAATTGTCATGGTATGAGTTATTACAATCTATCATCATTTAAGAAATTTCATTCTTGAAATTTTTGTACATTTCTACTCAAAAAGGTGTAGATACTTCTTTTGCATATCCTCTTTTCGTTCCCAAATGACTTATTCTACTGAAAGGCTTAACCACAACACTTTTACTAATTAAATGACTTTAGTTCGCAACACTTGTTCCTTTGTAAGGTCGGGTTTCAGATCGACTGGTTGCACTGTTAGTACATGTAAAGGATCCGGCATATATTATTATTTTTTTAATATCGAGACATGGAATACGTCGTGTAATCCTGGCAATTTGGAGGTAGGGCCAATTGATATGCTGTGTTGCTAATTTTTTTAATGATCTCATATGGTCCAATGTAACGGGGATTCAATTTTTCTTTCTTCCCGAATCTCACAATTCCTTTCCATGGCGATATTTTTAAAAATACATGATCTCCGACATCAAATTCCAAGTCGCGTCTCCGATTATCCGCATAACTTTTCTGTTGGTCCTGAAACTGCTTCAATTTTTCTCGAATCAATTTTATCTCAGTGGTGATTTGTACAATTTCAGGGCCAAGTAGTTTTCTTTTTTTGACTTCCTCCCAACAGATTGTGCTTTGACATTTCCTGCCGTACAATGCTTCGTAAGGGGCCATTCCTATGGTCGACTGAAAACTATTATAATATGCAGATTCAATCAACGACAAATGTTCTTTCTAACTTCTGGCAAAGTCCAGTACACAAGCTCTGAGCATATCCTCTAAGGTTTGAATTGTCCTTTCTAATTGATCGTCAGTTTGCGGGTGAAAGGCCGTACTAAACTTTAACGTAGTCCCTAACTCCTCTTGTAGACTTGGCCAAAAATCTGGATGTAAAACGCGAATTCCTATCGGATACTATAGAGACTGGTACACCATGCAAACGAACAATTTCATCAATATAAAGTCGTGCAAATTTATTCATAGGAAATGTCATTTTTACTAGTAAATAGTGCGCTGACTTCGTCAATCTATCCACAATTACCCAGATAGCGTCATTTTTCTTGGGTGATCGTGGTAACCCAACTATAAAATCCATGGTGATGTGTTCCCACTTTCACTTAGGTACAGGTAAGAGTTGTAATAATCATGTCGACTTCTGGTGTTTAATTTTAACCTATTGGCATACTAAACATCTTGCCACAAAGTCTGCCATATATTTCTCCATCTCACTTCACCAGTATTTTTCCCTTAGATCTCTATACATTTTCGTGCTTTTAGGGTGCATCGTGTATATTGAATTATGAGTTTCATCTAAAATTTACCTCCTTAATTCTTCATTATTAGGCGCATATAGTCGGTGTCCAAACCATAAGACATCATCCCGAACCTCGACCTCTATCTTTCCTTTAGCAATTTTCTTTGCCCTTTTCTTGTCTACTTGATTATCTGCTAGCTAGGCTGTTCAAATCTGGTCATACGGGATTGGCTTTACCCTAAGGGTTGCTAATAATCCCACACCCTTCTCTGTCACAACAGTGGTCCTGAGCGATCGTAGTTCAAAAAATGCACTACTCTATACTGTCTGAAGATGCGTTATACTTCATAACGATTTCTGGCTTAGAGCATCTACAACAACGTTATTCTTTCCCGGATAGTAGTAAATGGTACAATCATAGTTCTTAATTAATTTTTTTCACTCTTTTTAGTCTTAGGTTCAACTCCTTCCAAATAAAGACGTACTTCAAATTTTGATGGTTGGCAAAGATTTCACAAGTGGCATTGTATAAATAGTGTCTCCTTATTTTGAGAGAGAAGAAAATCGCAACCAACTCCAAGTCATCGGTAGGGTAATTTTCTCGTGAGGCTTTAGCTGTCTAGATGCATATATGATTACCTTCTTATGCTTCATCAAAACACAACTCAACATTTGGTGTGACACATTACTATAGACTACAGAACTTTTCACTGTCTAATGGGAGGGTGAGTACAAGGTTGACACCAAATTAGACTTTAATTTCTGAAAACTTCGTTCTCATTGGTCAGATCCCTCAAACATTATATTATTCTGGATTAACCTAGCTAAGGGTTTTGCAATTAAAAAGAAATCTCAAATAAATCTCCAATAATAGCCAACCATCTCCAAAAAGCTACATATCTCTATTACGTTGGTTGGTTTCGTCTAATTTACTTACTACGACCTTAACTTTCACTAGGTCCTCTTAGATTTCATCTCCAGATATAACATATCCCAAAAACACGTTTCGATGTAACTAAAACTCACACTTAGTAAACTTTGCATACAATATGTGGTCTCTTAAGGTTTACAAATAAATTCTCAATTGTTTCCTATATTCCTTCTCACTTTGATAATATATTAGAGTGTTATTGATGAATTGATTACAAATTTATCCAAAAAACTCCTAATCACTTAATTTATCACCACCATAAACACCACAAATGCATTAGTCAATTCAAATGGTATCACAACAATCTCATAGTATCCATATCGATTCTTAAAGGCATCCTCAATACACCTGATTCCCTTATTCGAAATTGATAATATCCTGACCTTAAGTTGATCTTTGGAGAATATGTTAGCACTTGCAGCTGATTGATCAAAATATCGATCTCATGCAAAGGATACTTATTTCTAATAGTGGTTCTGCTCGGTTGACGATAATCGAAAGCATCTTCTTGGAGTTCCATCATTCCTTCTCATAAACAATACTGGTGCATTCTCAGAATGAAATACTTATCCAACTACTATTTCGTAGCTCCCTTCAATTTGTTGTAACTTAGCGGATGATACTCTATAATTAAGATGACAACGATACAGGTGTCGTGCCTGAACATAGGTCAGAGGTAATCTTAACTTTTTGATCTAGGATATTCTTGGTAAGTCCTTTGGAAATACATTTCACAAAAGGCTTGCATCTCTCAAAAGTTTCCATTCTTTTCAACTCCATGTCAACTATCTGTGTCAATAAATTCATGAAAATTTTCTTTTTGTAACATTTTAAAAACTTTAACTACTTATACAAGAATAAAATCCTCTCTTATTTCCATGGGATGCCCATTTCTAACTCCCCATCTATTTAAAAATTGCTCTCTTTTCTAAGAAGTCTAACTAAACGATAACTTCCAAACTATCCCAAACATCATCCCACAACCTATCATGCCTAAATGTGTCAAAACAACTAGTACACCTATATCTCCTAATCTCAACGAATAACTTTCTTTCACACTTCTTTCTACCATTTTCTTTCTTATTGGTATAACGATTATTATGATGCAGTCAAGATGTTCCACCGTTATGGCATACACTAGTGTTATAAAAGATAAGCGATATGAACAAACGTGTTGAATCTGAATCTAATAAAACATAAGCACATATATTGAAAAAGTTAGAATACTTGCCTCCACATCCAGTGTAGCTTATGCATCTTATTTCGTCAGAGCCGACACTTACTCTGACCCTGAAATCCCTAGTTGTTCCATTGGTCTTTTTTCTTTGTCTTATATGTTTCTATTAAATAATAGTGCTGGTATCCTTGAATATACACACTGTATAGCCACATGTCTCGATTCACCGCAGTAGTAAATTTCTTGCCAACTTTTAGGTAATTGTTCTTAAAATGATCAATGACCCCACACCTAAAACAAGCATATGCTTTCCTCCCCTTCACATGCCCAGACGCTCATCTACTAAATTGATTTTCATTGAATCTAAACTTTTTAACTACTGAGGCACCTCCGATTTAGCGCCTTTTAAATCTCTCTTTCTTTTCTTTTCTTTTTTTTTTGGTCTTTCATTGCCCTCCTTATCATTTTTCTCAACTCTACTTATTCTAATTAACTTTGTACAATTATTCATCTCAAGAGTCATCAGTCTAGTTCATTTTACCTGCATTACCATCCATCTCGCGTTCTACTCCGTCACACTTCTAACTGCCTTCAGCATCCTAGCTATTGAATCAGGTTGGTTCATCAATTTGGGTAGTATCGATCCCGCTTGTGTAGACACATATCCTTCTACCTTGTTAAACTAACCCAGAATGAACGACACTCTATCTGAGTTCTTTATACTTCACTCTATTATGATATAGGTATGGATTAGGATTAGTTGTCAAAGTCCGTCTTAAGGATATAAGGATAGGAACAAGCTACTAAATAGAAGGTTCAACAACACAAGGGTCACCTCCCCCAATCTGATAACTTACTTAGACTTTCAATCAGAAAACTACGCCTGCAAAATGCGTTTCCCAAATGGACCTCAAGGCCAGTTAATCAGACGCTCAAAGGCAAAGGTATGACAACCCAAGGTCTGAGCCACTCTGTATGCTAAACCGTGAATTGATGCACCTACAGATTCTAAAACCTAGAGTTCTGATACCAAAATGTCACACCCCATTATCTAGAGGCCGAACACAAAAGAGTATTTATACTACTCAAACTGGAATTATTTATTTAACAAGCAACTATACATGTTTCGAATACGTTATCGGCGTATACTTTATAAAACAAGCCTTCATACTTCTTATTTTACTAAAAGATTAAAAAAAAAGTCCCAATTAAGAACGATCTCGGGATTATGATCTTGACAACTGTGGTGGACAAACTCTAACCGTTCCTGCGATCTGCAACCACAAAGGTTACATGAGAGTGCATTTAATATTATAGTGAACCAAACAGAAAACCGTCATTTTATTTAGGAATGCAAAAATATCATATTTTTCACCAGAGATGTAAAATACAATATTTACTTTCCACAACATCTCATAAATTATAAAAACTTTCTCATGCTTCGGAAAAGTATCACTTAGGCTCATCTGTCACAATTCATTGAATTCACTGTCTCATAAATCATAAGTAAACTTTCTGGCATAGCCGCCACAATTCAAAATAATCGTGTTTCATTCATAACTCATACCCAATAGTGACCAAGTAGTCGTCCACCTCACGACTGGGAGTTTTGACGGTACCGTAACCTCAATTCTCAATGCACGGATAGCAACGTGATTGAATGAGGGCCACTCACCACCAAGAACGAGTGGTATATGCTGTCCGGGACTTAGCCCACAACGTCTTTAAGGCAAAAATCCCTGCTCAATGGGAAACCTCCCCCATAGGAAGAACCAACACTCATAATTGGGCAACCTTCCCGAACGGGAGATAAAGGGCCGAAAATCCTTATAACTTGGCACTCTGTAACAACATCTCATAATATCGATGACATTTATCAAAATATTTATACAACCATATGCTTTTCAAAAGGCACTGATAGTATATTTAGAAATATCATAGCATTTGAATAACAGTTCATACTATCACAATTTTTTATGCTTCAAAATATAGATATAAAGCAATTTAAAGATAATTCATGCATTTATATTCAGAATAATACTTAAGCACTCTCACATTGACTTAAGCGTGACAAACTCTCTTCTTCTTCATGATCCCAAAATTTCTAATTCTCGAGTGATCAAATCTCAGTACGAAACAAGAAATCACACTTATACGTAAGTGTAGAATACTAATTTCTGTATGTAACTTAGCTAAATATTTTATCTACTTAGCCAACTTCCTAAATTTTAAGTTGTTAATTAAATACACGAAAGTTAAAGAAATACATAAAATTTAGCTTAAAATCTTATTTAGATTTTCTTGTTAATCACTAATAGATTCTTTTAATTAGTTTAAAGTATTGTATTAAAATCAAAGTACAAATTTATTATTCGCTTGCTTACTTTAATTAAAATTGTATATTTTTTATTTTGTAAGATCTGCTACGAACTGTGAACTATTATATTATTTTAAAGAGTGACATGCGTCTTATTTTATTAATTGTCATGGTATGAGTTATTACACACTAAGTATCTATGTGCTCCGGTTCACCACAACGATAACAAATGATTCCCAATTGATCCTTGGACAATCCTTCTTCAAAGTGGTTAGGGGCTCCACACTTGAAGCAACCATTTGTTTTTGACACTTTTGCTCATTCAAACGTTTCCCTCTTTGACCGATCCCTTATTGGTTTAGCATTCCTTGTAGTTTACTAATAACTTTGGCTTCGAAAAGCCTGTGACCTTAGAGCACCACCCGTAGGGCCCTGTCCCCTACCTTGCTTGTCATGATATTCTCAAACATGAGCTTCTTGAAGTCTTCCCGTCTTCATTTTCCCTCCTTCTCATTTTTCTTGATCATCTTCGCCTTATTCACCAAACTTGCATAGTTATTCCTCTTTGAGAACTGTCAACCTTGTTCTAATAGAAAAACTCAATCTATTTTTAAATCTTCTACACATTGTCGCTTCATCGGGTATAAGCTAGGTGGCATATCGCGATAACTCTGTAAGCTTCATCTCATATTCCGTCACAGTCATCCTACCTTGCTCAAGTTCGATGAATTTTTGCTCCTTCTTGTACTTCTAGGTTACGGGCTTATACTGTTCGTCGAATACCCTCACGAAATGATCCCAAGTAATCATTTGGGTGTGGGAGGTTCAACTCTTAGCATCGGCATTTTGAATAATCACTTTGTGGATTCCCACTAATGGTCCGCTTCTCCCCTAAACATAAAAGCTATGAGGTTGATTCTATCATCTTCATCTACCCTTAGCCAATCTAGAATACGAACTACATACTTCAACTAGTTTTCTGCTTCTAGGGGCTAAGGGTTCCTATGATCTCCTTTGCACCTAGGTCCTTGAATTGCTTGTTTAAAGAGTTATTGTTCCTCTTAACTTGCATTGCGATCCACCTCGCGTTCTATTATATTAACCTTGCAATCAACTCAAGTATCCTAGCGGTTGGGTAAGGTTTCACCGATTCATTTGTGGAGACTCTTCTTATTGTGCCTCATTATATTGATTCGGGTTAAATGACACTTCGTCCTAGTTCTCCATGCTACACCCTATTACAAGAAAGGTTTGGATTAAGGCCCGACATATGAGTCCAACTTAAGGGTATTATAAAGGGAGGGACAGACTACTTAACAGAAGGTTAAACAACACACGGGCCATTTCCCTTAATCTAATAACTTACTTAGACTTCCAATCAGGGCCTTACGCCTGCAGAATGCGTTTCTCAAATGAACCTCAAAACCAGTTAGTCAGACGCTCAAAGGCAAAGGTATGACAACCCCGAGTCTAAATCACTCTACTCGACAGACCGCGAGATGACGCACTTAACCTACGGTCCACTATAGACCACACTCTAGCAAGTCTATAGAATCTATAATTTAGAACTCTGATACCAAGATGTCACACCTTGCTCTCGCAAGGTACTCGACATATACAGAGGTGTACGATCGAGTCGCCGGCTCGACGACCTTGGGAAAAAGACAAGACTGAAAATAATATTAAGAGACCAAAACATGTACTTCCAAGTAATCAAAAGCCTTCATGAAAGGAATAAACATAAGTTTCCTGGGATACACCGTCCCAAGGGTAGTACATTGCTTCTAATGCAACAAAACCTTAGTTTTTCATCATAAGATGTTTTATCAAGTACAAAAACTAAATAAAAGACAACATGGCCAAAATAACGTCCAGCATCAGCTTCAAAAACTACTTGACAACGCATGTGGTGGACTAACTCATAGTTGTTCCTGTTATTTGCAATTATAGAGGTTATAGGACAGTGTGCTTAGAATTATCATGAATAGAAAAAGACAGTTACTTAGTTAAAAATAACTAAAAACACTTTCTAAAAGAAATTCGTCGTACTTTTCACAAAAATATAAAAATCGATGCATTTACTTGAACATAAAAATATCACAGATTATACAAAACTTTCTCAATATGGCAAAAAGTGTCTTGGCTCAACTACCATAATTTAATAAATAACCGCTTTCTTATAACAAAAGTCCAAACCCCAACAATATCTAAGTATTCGTCAACCTCACGATCAAGAGTTCTGACGGTATCGTAACCTCAATTCTCAATACACGATAGTAATGTGATGGAATAAGGGCTATTCTCTACTAAGAACGAGTGGTATGTGTTAAAACCTAGGACTTAGCCTAAAAACTTTTAAGGCAAAAACCTCCGCTCAACGGAAAACCAAACCTAAAGGGACAAATGAAAAATTCATAGTTTGGTAAGCTTCCTCATAACGGAATATAAATAGCCAAAAATCCTTGAAACTTGGTACCTTATAACAACACAACATTGACAGTACTTTTATAAAAACATCATGCTAGTTCAAAAGATCATGGCATTCGAAACAATAGTTCATGCTATCATTCAACAAAACTTGTCATAGTTAATAACACGCGCATCGAAGCATTTTAAAGCATCATTTACATAAATTCATGTTCAAAATAAAGGCTAAGCACTCTCACCTTATTTTATACGCGTAAGAACCGAGCCTCCATTGTCGAGTTAAGCAGGACCCTCGGGTAAAACAACCTCCATGCCTAGCAAATAAAATACGACTTAATTGTTAACACGAAATTCTACCTTTTTAGAACATGAAGTATTAAAATAATTCGAACAGTTGAATGTTTTCTATGATTTTAGGGTTCACGGTTACTTCTTTTTTAGGATCAAGAGACACTAATCACTTGCTCAAACCTTAACTTGTTTAAAGACTTAATATAACTATTTTCGTCACTTTCTCCTAAAATTAAATTCAACAACTTAATGTCCACTTGCAACAAGGTTTTATTTTGATTATTCGATATTAAAAAATTTTAATAAATAGCCTATGTTGATGATTGTTTGTTTAGATAATTTTTTACTAAAATTATAAAGATAATTTTAGGATCTTGATAGTTTGCCCCAACATTTATTTATTTATTTATTTCTTCTCTCAACACATGGACCAAATTTTGAAGTTTGGGTAGCTCGCAAAGGCCTCAAGTGGTTGGCCATAAATGGAGACGAGGGAGTATAAGTAGCCAAAGATGTAGTAGAGAGACCATGACGGGGTTTATAAGCCTTGGTTTAAGGCTAGCGGTTGCATGGGAGGTTGATGGGACTATACCATGGTATAAGTGTTAAGTGAGCAAGGTATGTAGTAGAGAGACCATGATGGGGTTTATAAGGCTTGGTTTAAGGCTAGCGGTTGCATGGGAGGTTGATGCCACTATACCATGGCATGAGTGTTAAGTGAGCAAGCGAGGGGGGGAAGCTTATACTAGGGGTTTGGGTGGTTTTGTGATTTTTTGATATATTTTAATGGTTTATGATGGTAAGATTAAAATACTATATTATTAAAGACAAATATTCAAAAATTAATTTAATGTATATTTTTATTCACTTTTTTATAGAATTGATTTAAATTATTAATTTTAAAATTAGTATATTATTTTTATAGTTTAGAATTAATTTAACAAGATTTGATTACGGTTGTGGTAAGGTGTATGCCAATTTACGCCTTTTGAAAAAGATGTATAATTTTAACTTAAATTAATGTTTTAGTGTACATAATTTTAATTATTTTAATATAATTAGGTAGAATTACTTATTTTATAATTATTTACAATATTTACTCTTTAATTTATTTAATTAAGATGGTTAGTGGGCAAAGCAAGATTTGATTTATTAAATAGGATTTGGCAGCATGGGACTTGATTTAAAATAAATTTTGAAATGGGACCCTTGGTACAAAGAGAGGTGGGCTGGCCATGGGGTATTATTGTATTTTTATTATATTATTTGTTTTTTTTTTGAGTTTTCTATGTGCCAAGTTTGGCCTCTTAATTTTTTTCTTTCTTTTGGATTAAACTATAATTATACAGTATTTTATGACATTTTAGGATTTTAGAGCTTTCATTTAATTTGGTAAAATTTAATCTCTATTAGTTTAGTTCTATTTAATCACCAGATTTAAAACCAAACTCTCACAATATATGACCTTTTATAGGTATAACTGACCAAAGTATTCATATAAAAATGTCATATATAATTTTAAAAGGAGAATTAAATAAATAGAATGAAGCATCGGAATGGAGAATTAAAAGATAGTATCAACTTCTTGTGATTTTTTGTTGCATTGACTATTATATGAATTAATTTAATATTGTACAATTATTAATATTTAAATTATATGTTTTGTAATAAACATAAAATCAACTTTAAAAATAGTTTGATTCCAATGATCTAATTTTCATTAACTTATAATTTTTAATCATGTTTATTATTTTGATATGAAAAAAAGAGTAAATTATTCTTATGTGTATTGAAAAAATAATAATATGCAAAATTTAAGACAATTAATTTTGACATGCTTTAAATATGTTAAAGTAGACTTGCATTAAAAATAGTGAAAACAAATATAGAATTATTCCATGGGTTGTAACCTAGTTCAGACTCTAGTTGTAACAACACGATTTGTAACGACTTACGTAGCAATCCAACGCAAATCCTAATATTAGCAATGGTTACATGATGTTATCTTAGGTTGTTATAAGGATGAAAATCCTAACTCTTAAACCCTAATTCGATCAAAATATCTTTAAAAGATCAAATACTTAAAGAAAAAGTCTTAATATATAGAGAATATACATAGCATCTTAAATTAAGTAAATAACATGAATATAAGGTTAAAAATCAAAAACTCACATAATTAAGGTAAAATGACCATTTTTCCCATAATACAGTAAAAAATCTTAAAAATCTAAATTTTGACACATGGACACCCTAAATCAGATATTTAGATATAATTAAGTAACAAAAGATAAAATAACAACACAAATGACAAAAATGCCCTTGAATGACCGACCACATTATGATGTGTGCATAAAAAGTCACTTTTTACCTTTTTAAACTCAAAAATGAAAAAAAATTATACAAATTAAGCAATGAGCCTAAAATATAAAGTTTTGATAGGTCATAACCCTCCTCAAAGCCATTGTTGTAAATCTGTAACTAACAGAGCTGTCTGTCACATGTTTTTACAAGACTAGAAATATATGTTTTTAATGACCAAATTCAAATGTGAGTTTCATGAAAAGTGTAAATAATATATCAAGCTATTTACGAACCAAATATTACCCCTAGATACTCTCGGATAGTTATCCAAAAAGTTTATGAATTTTCTGTTGAAACTAGATTTTGCTAAACCTTTTATAGCTAACTGAACCCATTTAATAAATGGCCAAAATTATCAACGTGTGCCAAACAACTAGCCTTAGCACTAAACAGAAAACTTGTACGGAACACACTAAACTAAAACATATCCAAAAATCGGACCCATAGCCCTTGATTTGATCCTCCAAAATCGAGACCAACAGAGGCCCAAATTCGGTACTTTTCTTTGAGAAGTACTGAATTATTTTCTTTCAAATGAAATAAATGATCCATTTACCCTAGGATCTTACCTTAGTGTAAAACATAAAACTTGTAGAAAATATTTTTATCTAATTGGTGTCTCGAAGCACTGATATGATTTTTAATTTGACACTTGAACATTAACTTAATTTGGCTAAGTGTATAAGTGGCA
>JAOTRH010483609.1:0-25095 GCA_034768845.1 Heliamphora exappendiculata | reverse complement strand
AGAGTCTAGAATCTTACCTCATTGAGCTAAAAGCTTGGCGTCTTGATCCATGTGCAAAAATAAACTTTACTGGAATCAAAATCTGACCGGATGGTTGCATAGCCCTCGATGCCAATATCAATAATCCGTAGTCTGATCATCAAAAACTGAACCCCGGGCCTCCGGGAAGTTAGAGAGAAGGCAGAGAGAAAAAGGAGAAAACTTAGGAGTTATGTTTTGAAAATATCTAACTCCAGATATTTATAGACCTCCAAAAATATATATTTATTTTTAAATTTTTAAAATTCGTACCATAACTTTTCGCAGCCCCCCGGACCAACCCTGCAAAATCTCTAAACCGGAACATGCGCCAAAACTATATTTTTCTTCAATCTCGTGCCAGACCTCCACCACTCGAGCGCCCAACCACCGCTCGAGCGGACCCCCATTGACCTACCACTTTGCCACCCCACCGCTTGAGCGATCACCACACAGAACCACTCTCTAGCACCACCCCGCTCGAGCGCACACCCACCGCTTGAGCGGTCATCGATGGGAGAAAACTTGAACCAAATAAGCAAGATCAAACTTTAATCCTTACTCCCGTGAACACTTAAATTATTTCAAAAAATGAAACAGGTCAGGGTCTCACAAAGTAGGTTGTCCAAAGTGATGCGTCATTCTTGTTGGTTTTCCTCGATATCGGTGTTGTATGCATAATCGTCGTGGCTATGTGTTAGCATGATTATGTGGTATGTGTTATAAATAAGATGATAGATTGACCTTAGGTTGTCGTGTTTCGTGTTTTTCTTTATATATATAACCTGTACACCCTTAGAGATGACGAGACTGTGGTTTAGGTCTTGAATGTGCGACTCGATTACAGTGGTTGCTGAGAGATAGGGTTATGGGTTGAGCATCGATCGCTTGGTGTATTATGGAACTTGTCAAAGAGTTGGGTTTAACCCTGTGGGGTTAGCCTCGGTTGATGAACTGTTAAGTGTCTTCATAGGCAGAGACTCCTCTAAGAGTATGCTATTAGAGGTTAGAGTTGTGTTAAGGATAGCCTTGTGAGTAGAGGCGATGGGGTATTGGAGATCCTAGGAATCAATTGTTATGACTAGATTGGTTAATAGATCTGTGGATCGTGCTAATCCTTTCTAGGTAAGGTTGATGTACGTGGTTTTGGCCGTGTGATGGATTAGGAACATCTTGAGCCATGCTATGTCATGAGCTGTGTATTAAGGATGGAGTATAGATAGGAACATAGTAGATGGGAGCATGATAATCCTTGGCCATGTGTATGTTGAGATAGAAGAACGTGTGGTTCTAGAGATATTTCCTCGTAGTCAGGATGTTAGTAGTGGTCAACAGGATGTTACTAGTAGTCAGAGTTAGGTCTGATGACATTAGATGAGGATTCAGGTTATGATTCTAACCTATGATGAGTAGTTCTATGAGATTCCTACGAGAACTCAAGTTTGTGGTCTGGTTATTACCCTAGTGAATAGGAGTTCATGTTTAGGAACCGTGCTGAGTGCATGCGGTTGGTTAGTACGGAGACAACGTATCCTGAGTGTGATATGTCTGGAGGTTGTTTGTGTTCAACCTTGGGTTTAGAGATGGGTATGTTGTTTGCCCATGGGAATGAAGTGCGAAGTAATAAGGTTCAGTACTGTACCGTGTGATTTGGCTAGCCTGAGACGATATGTGAGAAATCATGGGTTAGGGTGCCTGTGATCGATGTGTGCTTTGAAAGCGAAAGTGCAAAAAGTGTCTGCATGGTTAAGGGAGTTCTTAGTAACTTCGAATGAAGGGTCATAAGATTGGGTTTCCCTTGTATGGTGCCGTGCGCTTTCTTTGTGAGTTGCGTGGGCAGTGGATTCGAGGCCGTGAAGCGGTTGTGATTTACCTAGCAGGAGTTCGGTGAATAAGCGTAACCTTGTGGAGTGAGGTTTTGGCACGATGGAATGTTGACATGTATCTTCGTGCACGCTTAGTGATGAGCTAGTAAACCCAGGGGATTTGTTGTACAAGGTGCGTGGATTGATGATATTCGTATATGTGCGAATGACGCCGAAGAGTTGAGAGCTTGGTGTAGCGGATGGTTTGAGTATCGTACGGTGACTGTTCGATTGTGGTCGATGTGGCTTTAAGGTAAGGTTTACAAGGTTCTTGAGAGGCCAAGTGTTGATGAGTACTGGGAGTACGCCGAGATTGGGTTGTGGGTTTTGTTGACCCTTTTCTTCTCTCTCGACGGAGAGAGAGTTTTCATGTGTACGGTTGTCTGGTGCTAGTTATTTCATCCTTGTTGGATGGAGATGTCGGGTTTTTGATTGAATCTAGTTATGGTTGTGTACTGAGACTGAAAATCTCTTTGGGTTTGGTATCCATGTTGTGACTCGAGGACTTGTATCGCCGTGACCGAGTGCTTATAGATTTGGTTCTTCATGGTTTTGACGCGTGGTGCATAGATATATGCCTTCTTGGATGTGGAGTGTCTGTGTGTATGACTTGGGATCCAATTGCTCCCGCGGTTGGGGACCGTAAAGAATCGCATGATGGGATTAGTATTATCCCGTGGTTAAAGACCGTAAAAGAGTACGTGTAAGTGTGGTAAACTTGGTAGGTTGCAATACTAGGTTAGAGTGTGGCTTTTGATGTATGATGGTTGAACCATTTGGAATTGTGTTCCATGTGAGGTTAGGTTGGTGGACTAGGAATGCTTACGTTTGTCCTTTTTGATAAGGAAATTGGTGTTGAGATACAGAGTTTCTCTTGTAGTGATTAGTTGAGCATCATTAACCGTTATATGTGGCTTACTTTAGGTTGTGTGTATGGTTGTCCTTCTAGCTCATGGCAGAGAGGGAATTTATCGGAACAGTGCCATTGTGATATTCACATGGTGAGTTTCTAATAGACTCTTGTGAGTCTGGATTCGGGTCCTGTTTAGAGTTTTGAACTGTTCAGAGTTTTTAGAGTCGAGGAGTGGTTATCAACTTTGGTAAGTGTTGTTCTTTGGCATAACTGTTGTTTGTTCATATAGTGGTCCCTGGGAGCGTGGTAAGGTATGAGTCAGGAAGGATGTGATGTTGGAGAAGCTGTGGCTAGCGTGGCCTGTTCGGACCGACGTGATTGTTAGTTGAGATCAGAAGGGCCATGATGAGTTCAGGAGGTGAGAAAATTGTTAAGTGTAAGATGCAAGTCTTGGTTGGTGTCTTGGGTCCGAATATTTTTCTATTGTGGACTCAAGAGTTTGATGTATGTGTTCTGCGTTAGAGTTGATGTCAGATGACGGTCAGCGTGTTTGCTTTGTCGGATGACGGTCAGCGTGTTTGCTTTGTCGGATGACGGATGGCGGGGATCATATTTGATTTAAGGTTGATCTATAGTTTGGGTATCAGTGATCTGATGGCTAGACATTGAGTTATGCAGTGATGTGTAGTGTCATGCTGTTGCATGGGAGATGCTGTTGGGTTTGTATAGGTTTTAATGACCTATGAGATGTTCCATCTATGTGACGTGTTTGCTCGAGTGCCTCGTTAAGATCAGGTGACTTTGTGGCTGTAATGCCAAATTGATGTTAGGTTAGGTGGAGCCTTATTTGGGACATATCACCTAGTGTTTCTCCGGAGTGAGATGATGGTGGTGATGAGATGTGTTCATTGGTATTCCCGGTGAGTAAGTTAACTTCTCTCTGAAGTCGGGTGTTTGTGTTGTGGCTCGTGGATGGGCGTTGTGTTAACTTCGTGGTGACACTGCTAGCATCAACAGGGCGATGATGTCATATCAAAGTCAGTGGACGTTTAGTGAGCGTCAGAACTTGAGTAAAGTTTGTGCATGCAGTATGTAACTTCAAGTGACCGATGTCAGGGTTCGACATCATGTGTTTAAACTCACAGAGATAGTCCCCGGGTGTGCATTGTGAGGTGTGATTGAGCCAGTTTGTGGCAGTGTAAGAACAAAGGGGTGGTCGTCGCTATGTTTGGGCGTAGAGAGTGTTTGAGATCAAGTACCAGGGTGGATTGGTCTCATGTGATGCGTTTTTCATTTGAGTGGTTTGTGTACGGTGTGAGTTGAATCTTTGATCCGACATTCCACAGATGTCTCATGGATGACAGTTGTGTCAATGGGACTTGCACGTGAGGGTAGTTTGTGTGGAGATTGAATCTTCAAGTCATGATTACCTCGTGTGACGACAGGTTTGGGATCTTAGTTGCTAGGGCACTTGTGCTGTTATGTGATGTTGCTGGGTTTGTATAAGAGATTGTCGATGGTTGCGGGTCAGTGATTGGCTTGAGTTTCAGTGTTAAATTTTGAGGACGAAATTCCTTTAAGAGGGGGAGAGTTGTGACACCCTGACCTATTTCATTTTTGAAATAATTTAAGTGTTCGAGTTATTTCATGATATCAATAATTTTTTAGGTACACCCTTGGCGTGTGTTCGGGTTTCGTTAAGGCTTGTTTAGCTAGTGGTTGGGCTAAAAATTTTGTTTCATGCTGAAGAACCAATTTGACGCACAGTACAGTAGTCTAGTCGACTGGACTGGAGGATCCAGTCGACTGGAGCGACAGAAGGCCAATTCAGTCGATTGGACAAGGAGGTTCAGTCGACTGCACAGTGGAAATTTTCGTGCTCTATAAATATCCAGGGGCTGAGATATTTTGAAAATTCATTAGTTCTAAGCTAAGTTTCGATTCTCTCTACCTTCTCTCTAGATTTTGAAGGGCCCAGGCTCGATTTTCAGCAAACTAACAACGAATCCTTGATGTTGGTGCCGGGGGCTTCGCGTTCATTTGAACATAAATTTGTTTCGTTGAGGTTCGATTTTTGAGGTATCGAGCTTTGGTTCACCGAGGTAGGATTCCAGACCTTACTCTTGTTAAGGGGAGTTATATGCAGTTATATGTGTTTTCACTGAGTAAAAAATACATCAAATGTGGTTTTCATGTTTTAAACCTTGGTTTTAGGTAAAAAAATGGGTTTTACGCCTTTCTCGAATTATACATGATTTGGATGCGTTGGTATCCTTAGTTTTCAAAAGGAGGTTTGAAAATAAGGTGTTTGTGAGATTTGTGAAAAACGTGCTTTTTTAGAGGTTTGGAGCTAACCTTTAGGGTTGAGTCTCAACTTTTAAACGTTTTGTTAAAAATAAGTTGTTACATGCTTGTAGATCTCCATGTGGATGGATTGGATCACTTTTATACATGCGATGGAGAACTATTTTACAGGTTTTCGTAGTTGAGCTACGGTAGGTGTTTAAATGATTTTCCATAGATGTACTGTGACAGTGTGTGGTTTTAAGTTAGGCTTCTATTGCTCCTTAGTGGAAGTCCAAAAACGTGCGTATAGTGGGATCGCTACGGTCTCTCGAGTTAATCCCCGTAAATGTGGTTTGGTTATGCTTCGTCCATCAGTCGTGAAAATCCGTAAAGAAATTTGTTGCCCCGTGAGTGGATTTATTGTTGTAGCTTCGTATAGAACTTGTCATTACCTAGCAGACCTTAAGTGGTTCAGAACTAGAGTAATGGACATGACTTTATAGTTGTTATCTTTTTCCGTGCGTGTGGTAGAGTCGGTACATAGGATTTCATTTTATCTCTTTCTCCTCAGCTGTGTGGTCTGAGTGGCGCATTCTGTTTTATTACAGCTTATCGTTTTATTTTCTTGAGTTGTGTAGTCCGAGTGGGAAAATAGCATTTTGTTCCCAGTTGTGTAATTCGGGTGAGAAAAATTAGGGTTTTTTATTATTATTTTTCCTTAACTATGGTATGATATCTGCGAGGATGACATGCATGGTTTTAAGGTTGGAAATGAGGGGTTTTATGAGGTAAAACCTTTTTTAGGCTTGTGTTGGCTTGATGAAAAACTTGTGATTTTGGAAGAAAAATATTTTTGACTCCTGCGGTTGAGTCTGTATGCTTACGATTCCATAGCCTGCTTTACAGCTTTACTGTTTATTTTTTATTAGGCTTTGGCTCACGGTGTGGGATTTTGTTGTAAAACTTTTTTCGGGTAGACGTGGTCCTATGGGGTGACCTTGAGGTGCCCGGAGGTGGCTGTTGACGAGACCCTGTTGTTTGGTCTTTGTTATGTAGTTTATACCTTTCTGTATATGTTTCATGTTAAATATAACATGTTGTAATGCGTATATAATTCTTATGGATGTATGCATGTTTTAATGCTTTCGAGAGAACCATGGGTTGGTTGTTGTTTTCATAGTTTCTTACTATGCTTTTCATTGCTAGGTGCAACAGTTTACAAACGGAGTTTTCAAATGGTTTATGCTTCATTTAAACTCTTGTACTCAAGGAAAATTTTATGCTGCTTCCACATCTTTTTTAAATGATTTTCTTTACCCAAAAAGTCTATTTTGTTTTAAAAAGGTTTGGCTTGTGGGACCGTAACCGTAGTCTCTTGGCTACGTTTTCAAATTGGAAAACCCTCGGTAGTACATTTTACAAAGGTTTTTGCCTTGTTTTGGCTTTTTGGTTTTAAATCGCTTTTTGTGTTGGGACGGTTTGATGATGTTAGTAGAATCTTCACGTGACCCAGAGTTTGAGGCGTGACAATTTAACACTTTTCTTATTTGAAAATTTTAAACTACAAGAATGGATTTTAATAATGAGTGATTCAAATGTAGAAGATGTGTGTGATGCAATAATAAACAACAATATAATAAAGAGAATAAAAAGTTAGAAAGTTAGAAATACAACACCACGATATTTACAAGGTTCGGCGCAACGGCCTACATTCTTGCCTCAAGCCAACCGCTATGAGGATTTCTCACTATTACTCCTTCAATAGGCGGAATAACCTCTCTCCTTAGTCTAGACGAAGTAGCCTCTTTTGAGAATGTCTCATTCTCAAGTATTCTAATCTTTATAGGCAAATTAGCCTTTTTTGAGAAACACATTTCTCAAGAATATTAGAACAACAAAAAAGTGTATAAAGGAATGCTCCTACAATGAGCAGATGAGTACAAGAAATGAAAGCTCAAACTCACTTCTTAAAAAATATATTGATGAAGCTCAAAGAGAAATCTAAAAATCTTTTCTCTCAAAAATTGATTGAAAAACTCAAGAGATTTAAGCACAAATAGAGAGTGTATAAGAGAGAATGTTTGAGAGGCTTTGAATGAATAAAATCAGAGCTCAAAGGCTCTATTTATAGGCCTCAATCTTGGACTAGCCGTTTCAGCATAAAATTCAAATTTTAGCTTACTCGGTCGACTTGACAAGCCCATTCAGTCAACTGGACTAGCCTTCAGTCGACTGGATCCAGTGATCAGTTGAATGAACCTTTTTAGATCAAAATTCCTATTTGGCAGCCTAGTTTTAGTCGACCAGATGCAAAGCATTAGTCGACTGGATTGTTAAAAATCCAGAATTTTGATTTTCAAAAAGGTTTTGATCACTTTATGTTTTGGAAAAATATTTGTGGATATTTTAGGAATCCTATGAGCTTCAAAATATATATCCATGTGCTTAGTGAATTTACATAGATCCTAAAAAAGAAATTCAAAACTTTTTCTTCAATCTTTCACTCTTGTATTGTTCCAAAATCTTGTCGCCAAAACATTTGATTTGAAATTTGGGTCATGGCTTCTATTTTGTCTCTTTGATTGTGCTAATCATTTATTTCCTGTAAATAATCTCAATTTGCACAATTAGATACTTTGGTTTGTTATCATCAAAATGGTCGTTGAAGCCTTGTTAGGCCAACACATCCTCCGCCCATCAATCAAACAATACCCAACAGTCAAACAACAGCCAGCAGCCGCAGCAAAGGCCAATGAGAGTCTTCACTCCCCTCAACATTTCATTATCCATAGCCTTGAGTCGACTTATCGACAAAGGGCTTATCAAGCCATTGAACGCCATGCCCGTACCTAATCTCCTACTGCTGCGGTATAATTCTTCTTAATACTGTGCCTACCACTAGGGTCACGAACATTTGACTGATAAGTGTATGAGGCTGCATCATGAGATCTAGGATCTCATCAACAACAAAGTAATCCCTCCACCATCTGCCACTCCAAAACCAAATGTCACAACCAACTCTCTGTGAAATCATTCCAAGCAAGGAAGAGGACATATGGGAAAAGATCGACAACACGTAGGCATTGAGGATGAAGATGAGAGAAGAGGAAAAACACCAACCTCATTCAATCTATTCTTGGGCAAGCCTTGGCTACATGACTCGAACGTCCAGGCAGTGCCATATACCTCCATCAGAAGCTAAAATTGATAAAGAATGGGGCAGTGCTGACCATCCATAGAGAAGATAGTATTCAACCTCCAAGAGGAGAGGGCTCGACTCTCTTGTAGGTTTACCATGGAGAAGGGGATGTGTCCTTGAGTGGGTTCCAATTTGATGAAGCTTAGGCTGTGCAGATGGTATTAAACGAAGAGGAAAATTACATCAACCCGCAAGCGGTTACAATGATGAGACAAATGTCTTACTTTCCAGGAATGAGGTTGGGTCACAAACAACAAGGTATTCTGAAACCTATCCAGGTATTGCCAGCTTCGTGCCGTTTTGGTCTTGGGTACAAACTAACGAAATGAGATTTAGACGGGCCTAAAAGGGGATGGAAGGCCAAACACTTAGAAATGCTCAACGACTACTTTGTCAAAGAAGGAGAAGATTTCCCGTACTGTGGCTTTCTGGAGCCATGAATTGATGAAAAAACCAACCAGAAGCTACCAGGGCTAGAAATGTTCTTTGGCCATCAATTATTCGATACGAAAGAAGATGAAACAATGAAGGGGAAGAGGAAGAAAAGAAGATCCAAGAGGAAGATTGGGTAGATAAGCCTGATGATATCGACATGGGAGTGTTGTTCAGCAAAGAGATGGCTCAGCTACATGTAACTGACCAAGACTGCTTCATGATGGGCTTTAGCGCACCAACTGACTGCTCTAAGTTCATTGTCGTTGCGGCTGCAAAGGAAGTGAACAACTGGACCTTAAAGCCTGGTAATGTGCATGTTGTCTGTCCCGAGTCTGGGTATGAGTCAGAGTCTGTGATTGAGGGCATATCTGTTTGTGCACCTCCCCTTGCTTTTGCTTTCAAGTTTTTAATTCCCTCTTTCTTCAATGAAATGAACGAGATTTTCGGTTACTCTGCTTTGTTTGATTTATTTCATATGCTTTCTAATGAT
This sequence comes from Heliamphora exappendiculata, assembly GCA_034768845.1. Lineage (NCBI taxonomy): Eukaryota > Viridiplantae > Streptophyta > Magnoliopsida > Ericales > Sarraceniaceae > Heliamphora > Heliamphora exappendiculata. The sequence goes on along the minus strand of JAOTRH010483609.1, from coordinate 15,949 downwards.
TTTAAATTTGACAGGGATATCTCCAAAGAAATAAAATTTTTAATAAAAAGAGAAGAAGAAATGTGCGCCCAACCAATAAATCTGGGTAATGAAACTAACTTATAAAATGTACAAATTGCTTCTTCTTTATCCTTAGTTGAACATGAACAATTAATAACTTTATTAAAAGAATTTAAAGATGTATTTGCATGGTCTTACGAGGTTATGCCTTGGATTGATCCCGATATTGTCCGACACCATATCCCCCTATACCTTGATGTTAAACCGGTCAAACAAAAATTAAAACAGATTCGGCCAGAATGGGCTCTGAAGATTAAAGAAGAAGTTATCAAACAAATAAATATTGGATTCCTCATGGTAATCGATTATCCGAAGTGGGTAGCTAATATTATGCCAGTTTTAAAGACGGACGGTCGCATCCGAGTCTGCGTAAATTTTTGAGATCTCAACAAGGCTAGCCCAAAGAATGACTTTCCACTACAACACATTGATGTTTTGGTTGACAGTATGGCAGGGCATGCCTTGTTGTCATTCATGGATGGCTTTTTTGGGTACAACTAAATTCTGATGGATCCTGAGGACAGAGAAAAGACACACCCTGGGGCACTTATTATTATCATGTAATGCCATTTGGCTTGAAGAATGCAGGGGCAACCTATCAGAGGGCTGCCACCACTTTACTACATGACATGATACATAAGGAGGTCGAGGTGTACATGGATGATATGATAGTCAAGTCCAATGATCGAAATGGCCACATTGTAGCGTTGTGAAAGTTCTTTGAAATGATTCAAAAGTATAAAATGCGGCTCAACCCACAAAAGTGTGCCTTCGTAGTTACCGCAGGAAAAATGCTTGGATTTATAATCATTCAACGAGGCATCGAAGTTGACCCCTCAAAGATTAAAGCAATATTAGAAATGCCACTCCCGAGGACCAAGCGAGAAGTCAGGGGCTTTCTAGGTAAGATATAGTTCATTAGTTGATTCATCACAAAATTGACAACTACCTGTTTGCCGCTCTTCCGTCTGCTAAAGAAAGGAGTCGAGTTTGAATGGGATCAGAAATGCCAAGACGACTTTGAAGCTGTACAATAGTACCTACAAAATCCACCCGTTCTGGCTTCTCCCAAACTTGATAAGCTATTAATACTTGTCAGTGATTGATTCAACTATGGGATGCATGATGGCACAAGAGGATGAAATATGTGAGACCGTAACCGGTTTTCTATTTCGACGTTTTTCGACGCGTGTTCACCATTTTCAATTTTGCATGTTTATATGCGTTTTGATGCATAATCGGGCTAAGATATGCATGCAGGGCAGGTTCCCAGGGCCGTTGGGTGTTGCAGTGTGAATTTAAAAAAAATTTAAAAAAAAATATTTTGGAGGCCTATAAATATCTGGAGTTAGATATTTTCAAAAGATATTTTCAAAACTTCTCTACTAAGTTTCCTCATTTTTCTCTCTGCCTTCTCTCTAACTTCTCAGGGGCTTGGGGCTCATTTTTTCGATGATCCAACAGCCGATCCTTGTTATTAGCATCGTGGTCTACGCGTCCATCCAGACGGAATTCTATTTCGGTGAAGCTCAATTTTGCACGTGGTTTAAAGCGTCGAGTTTTTAACACACCGAGGTAGGATCCTATACTCTCATGTGTTATAAAGGTGCTACGTGTAATCGTGCATGTTTTTACCGGTTAAATTGTATGAGATCTGATTTTGTTTAAAAGTTGGATTTTGGGTTTAAAAACCATTTTTCGTCGATTTCAATTAGATGAAATCGTGTTTTTGGTGTTTATTTTGAGGGTTTGGTGCGAGGCTTGGGCGTGGGAATGTCCGAGGGTGTTGAATGAGAGTTTGGAGGCGTCGAATCGAGGTTTTGGAGGCTGAAATAGTGTTCAGAAACTGTTCTCACCTCGGTTCAGTCGACTGGATCTTGGTTTTTGAGGTTCGGTCGACTGGATCGTGGGGTCAATCAACTGGACAGTGGTTTTTGGGAGTTTTTGGTGAGATTCTGGTGTGTTGTTTGGGTCACCTAGAGGGGGGGTCCAGTCGACTGAACCTAGGCTATTTTGTGTGGTTGTTTGATGGTTGGTTTCTTGGTTTACGATTAGGTTCCAACGGTATTCAATTGATTAGTTATGGGATTAATTGACTGAAATACTGTTGGATTCTTTTCGAGGTTCGATTGGTTGTGTGGTGGCTTCAAGAGTCGTGTCGTGGCTTTGGGTGTTGTTTAGGTGCTGTCCTCAGGGGTGATGTGCATGCCTAGATGTGGGTTGTTGGGGCACGATTGTATGCGTCGTGGTTGGGTATGGAGCGTGTTTGGCCTCATGGCATCTTTGGGGGAAATGTGGTGTTTTGTGACCTCGTGGTTTAAGAACTTTACATTGGCCTTCGAGTTAGGATTCGTTTTGTGGATTGTTGGTGGTCCATGTGAGTGGATGTTGGGTTATTTGGCAGGTAGCGTCATGATGTGAAGTCATATATGGCAATGTGCGTTTATAATTGGCTATGTGCATTTGTAACTCTAGTTTATTTATGTACGGATTATGTAAGTGAATTACATAGCTTTGATATCGTTATGTGTAACGTGGTTTATGCTTTAATACTCGGAGTTTTATTAGGCATGCATGTGTTGGATCTGTGAAGTGCATGCATGTGGTGCATGTTGTATGTTTTATGCATTTAAACCCTAATTTAGTTATGCATAGGTGTATGGAATGGGATAGATGAACATGTGGTTCAGTGAACATTGGCTCTGGCTAATGATGCTTTATGTTGGGGCTACGGTCCTTTGGCGAGAGGCCGAGCAAATTACGTTGGGGCTATGATCCTTCGGCGAGTGGCCGAGAAAATTGCATTGGGGTTACGATACCTCAGCGTGAGGCCGAGAAGAAGCATTAACGGGGCTGCGGTCCCTCTGGTTCAACCCAAGAAGTTACATGGATTGCATAAACTGTATTTTGGGACGGATAAAACCAATTTAAAATTGTTTTTAAGAGTCGTGTGGTTCGCAACCTATAAACCATTTTCAAACTATTTTTAAGGCTCCAGTAAGTGAGTCAAAAGATCGTTGTTATCCTTGCTTTTCCATTTTCTTGTGAAAATTATTTTAAAGACTTGAAAGAGAGTCTAAAACTGAACCTCGTTTTTCTAGCATGTTTAGCTTATATTGCATGTGTTGTCTAGTATCTGCTGAGCTTTGGCTCTCGGTGTGGGATTTAAAATGTTTTTCAGGTACCGATCACGCAGGTTGATCCAGGATTGTTGGAGAGGCGGACGATCTGTAGTCTTCTTTTTTGCTCGTTTTGGACATGTATGTTGTAACATGTTTTTTTGGTATTTGGACCGTATAATGTAAGTCGTTTGGCAATTATATACAATGCATGTATGTTTTATATTGAGAATGTATTCTCAGGTTGGGTGTTACATTTGGTGTTTGTGGATGTTTCACGTGACCTGGAGTTTGGAGAGTAACAGATTGGTATTAGAGCTCTAGATTCGAATACCTAAGAGCCATGGGAAGAGGGTGTATCCCGTGTGAGGTTGGTTGCGTGTGCTTGATTACATGTGTTTAGATGCTTTGATAACATGAACGTGTCAGCATGTTAGATATGTGAATAATGTATATATATGAGAATGGGGGTTGAACCTTAGGAGTGATAGTCTTGCCTTTGGGCGTTTGGAATAACAAACTTAAGAGCCAGGTTAGAAACGCGTTTAGTTGAAGTGATTTCTAGCAGAAAATCTGAGTAGGTTAACCAGATTGATGCGTCATTCTTGTCGGTCTCCTCGGTTTGTGTGGTTTTCTTTAGTATGAACCTATGTGGCTATGTGTTAGCAAGCTTATGTGGTTAGCATTTATATTTATGCTATGTGCTACGTCTTATGTTCTGTCATTTTCATATTGACGCGATGTCTGCAAGGAGAGGGCGAGGCCGTGGTCGGGGCTATGGTCGTGGTTTAGGCCAAGGGGATATTCCTGTCCCTGATGATAAGGTTGCAAAAGCTCCCCAAGGACCATGTGAGGCCATAGAGTTGCTGCGTGTGATGGTGGGTGCCATCAGTCTGCTAGTTGAGGTTGCTAGGGGATAGAGTAGAATCCAGCAGGATGGTAGAGGTGCTAAATTTCAGGGGTGTGGGGACAAACACCGAAGGTTGTCTGGTGTGAGTTCATGTTCTGGGGGATTGCATCAGCAACAGTTTCCTGTATCAGTTCCAGTGGTGGCTTTATTTAAGAGGCCAAAGCAGAGGGTGCTGATTTGTTACCGATGCAGGCAACCTAGACATCATATGGTGGATTTCCAGTAATCGAGGTAGTTCCAGGGTTCATAGATTCAGTCACAGGGGAGAGAGTTACAGATTTGTTATGGATGTGGCCAGACGGGACATAATTGCAGGAACTGTCCCCAGAGAGAGTGTTCCGAGTACAGTGGGCAAACCGGAGGGTTCGTTTGTGTAGGATCGACAGCAACATCCTGCCGTTCAGACTTCCCGAGTGACAGATAGGGGAACTTCAGTTCATTCGGTACAATAGCAGATAGCACCGAGTCATGGTGGACAGGCCTAAGCAACATTGCCCAGAGCATATGCACTTATAGCTCCTAGTTCTTCAAGGGCGCCAGTTATGCCAGATGATACATATATGCCATCAGCGAGGAGAGGTACTTTCTGAGTATGCAGGCCTTGGGCCAATTTCTTTGTTGCATCTGTTTCAGAGTTGGTGACAGATTCCGTGTGTGGTGTGCTGTGTTGAGGCAGTGGTTGGTGAGGATGTGAGGTTGGGGTGAGTTGTAGATCTTGAGTTTTTGAGATAGTTGGCCATTGTTTAGGATGCCCGACCATGCTTGACTCTATCCGAGGAATGGTTTGGCTGGCCATCTTGTATTCCTATGTCGATTGTGATCGACGGTTTTTTGTTTTGACCTTGAGTCGAATTTCAGGGACGAAATTACTTTAAGGGGGGTAGAGTTGTGTGACCCTGACCTATTTTCATTTTCGGCATTTTTCGATGCATGTTTACCATTTTCATTTTTGCATGTTTATATGCGTTTTGATGCATGATCGGGCTTAGATATGTACGCGGGGCAGGTTCCCAGAGCCATTAGGTGTTGTGGTACGAATTTTAAAAATTAATAAAATATATATATTTTGGAGGCCTATAAATATTTAGAGTTAGATATTTTCAAAAGATATTTTCAAAACTTCTCCACTAAGTTTCCTCCATTTTGTCTCTGCCTTCTCTCTAACTTCTTGGGGGCTCGAGGCCCATTTTTCGACGATCCAATAGCCGATCCTTGTTATTGGCATCGTGGTCTACGCATCCATCCGAACGAAATTCTATTTCGATGAAACTCGATTTTGCACGTGGTTCGAGATGTCGAGTTTTTTACTCACCGAGGTAGGATCCTAGACTCTCATGTCTTATAAGGGTGCTACGTGTAATCGTGCGTGTATTTACCAGTTAAATTGCATGAGATCTGATTTTGTTTAAAAGTTGGGTTTCAGGTTTAAAAATCATTTTTCTTCGATTTTGGTTGGATGAAATCGTGTTTTGGGTGTTTATTTTGAGGGTTTGGTGTGAGGATTAGGTGTGGGTATGTCCAATGGTGTTGGGTGAGAGTTTGGAGGCGTCAAATTGAGGTTTTAGAGGCTGAAACAGTGTTCGGAAACTGTTCTCGCCTCGGTTCAGTCGACTGGACCGTTAGGTTCAGTCGACTGGATCTTCGTTTTTGAGGTTCGATCGACTGGACCGTGGGGTCAGTCGTCTGGACAGTGGTTTTTGGGCGTTTTTGGCTAGATTCCAATGTGTTGTTTGGGTCACCTTGAGGGGGGGTTCAATCGACTAGACCTGGGCTATTTTGTGTGGTTGTTTGATGGTTGGTCTCTTGGTTTCCGATTAGGTTCTAACAGTATTCAATTGATTAGTTATGGGCTTAATTGACTGAAATACTATTGGATTCTTTTTAGGGTTTGGTTGGTTGTGTGGCGGCTTCGGGAGTCATGTCGTGGCTTCGGGTTTTGTTTAGGTGCCGTCCTTGGGGGTGACGTGCATGGCTAGATGTGGGTTGTTAAGGCACAGCTGTATGCATCGTGGTTGGGTATGGAGCGTGTTTGGGCTCATGGCACCTTTTGGGAAAAGGTGGTGTTTTGTGACCTCGTGATTTCAGGGGTTTAGCGTTGGCCTTCGGGTTAGGCTTGCTTTTGTAGATTGTTAGTTGTCCATGTGAGGGGATGTCGGGTTATTTGGCGGGTGGCATCATGATGTGAAGTTATATAAGGCTACGTGCGTTTATAACTGGCTATGTGCATTTATAACTCTAGTTTATTTATGTACGAATTATGTAAGTGGATTACATGGCTTTAATATCGTTACGTGTAATATGGTTTATGCTTTAAAACTCAGAGTTTTATTAGGCATGTATGTGTTTGATCTGTGGAGCGCATGCGTGTGGTGCATGTGGTATGTTTTATGCATTTAAATCCTAGTTTAGTTATACATAGGTGTATGGAATGGGATAGATGAACATGTGGTTTGGTGAACTTTGGCTCTGGTTGACAGTTCTTTACGTTGGGGCTACGATCCTTTAGCGAGAGGCCGAGCAGATTACGTTGGGGCTACGGTCCTTCGGCGAGAGGTCGAGCAGATTACGTTGGGCCTACAGTCCTTCGGCGAGAGGCTGAGCAGATTGCATTGGGGTTACGATCCCTCGATGTGAGGCTGAGAAGAAGCATTGACGGGGCTGCGGTCCCTCGGGTTCAGCCTGAGAAGTTACATGGATTGGATGAACTGCATTGTGGGACGGATAAAACAAATTTCAAATTTCTTTTTAGAGTCGTGTGAATCGCGATCAAAAAATCATTTTCAAACTGTTTTCAAGGCTCCTGTGAGCGAGTCAAAAGATGGTTGTTATCCTCGCTTTCCCGTTTGCATGTGAAAATTGTTTTAAAAGCTTGAAAGAGGGTCTAAAATTACACATCGTTTTCCTCGCATGTTTAGCTTATATTGCATGTCTTGTCTAGTATCTGCTGAGCTTTGGCTCATAGTGCAGGATTTGAAATGTTTTTCAAGTACCTATCACGCAGGTTGATCTGGGGTTGCTGGAGATGCAGAAGATCTGTAGTCTTCCTTTTTGCTCGTTTTGAACATGTATGTTGTAATATATATTTTTTGGTGTTGGGACCGTGTAATGTAAGCTGTTTGGCGATTATATATAATGCGTGTATATTTTATATTGGGAGTGTATTCTTGGATTGGGTGTTATGTTTGGTGTTTGTGGGTGTTTCACTTGACCCAGAGTTTGGGGCGTGACAAAATCAAAACTAAAAAGGTGGTTTACTACTTGAGCAAGAAAATGATGTGGCTAGAAATACGATACACACCACTGGAAAAGACATGCTGAGCTTTAGTTTTGGCTTCCCGAAAACTGAGGCATTACATGCTATCATTCACGGTGAATATCATCTCCCGGATGGACCCATTAAAGTACCTATTTGAAAAGTCGGCATTGACAAGAAGGTTGGCTTAATGGTTGCTGTTATTATCATAGTTTGATCTTAAATATGTCACCTGAAAGTCAGTCAAGGGTAGAGAAGTTGCAGAATTCCTGGTCGACCAACCAGTTGAGGGATATGAAGACACAGAATTCCAGTTTCCTAACGAACAATTGATGAAAGTCGAAGATGACAAGTGAACTCTATACTTTGATGGTGCGTCCAACCAGTATGGTTACGGAATAGGAGTCCTTCTTGTCACTCCCGATGAATCACACGTTCCTTTGTGTTTGAAGCTCAATTTTGAAGTTACCAACATTCAAGCAGAGTATGAAGCATGTTTAGCTGGGTTGGAGGCAGCCTCAAAATTAGGGGCAAGGAAGATGGAACTCATCGGAGACTCAGCACTGGTAGTTTCACAATTAAGTGGAGAATGGAAGGTCAGGGACGTAACATTGATTCTCTACCATCAAGAGTTTGAGAAACTGATATCATGCTTTGAATTAGTGATCTTCATTCATGTCCCAAGACTGTAGAACATGTTTGCTGAGGCACTGGCCACCCTAACCTCCATGATTGACATCTTGCTCGAGATCAGATTGAGGTCGTTGATAATCGAGCATAAGAGAAAGCCAACATACGAGATGACGGATGCTATCAAGGAGAGCATCGATGAATTGCCATGGTATTTTAACATCCAAAACTTTATAAAGAAAGAAGAATATGCTAAGTTTGCCAGCAAGAAAGATAAGAGAGCACCACGACGATTATCTGCATAGTTTGTCATTTGTGGGGGAAGACTACACAAATGAGGGCATTCCGGGGTCAATAAGCCATGCGCCAACAGTGAAGAAGGGCATCAGTTGATGGAAGAGATACATGCGGGGGTTTGTGGGCCACACATGAGTGGAAACATGTTAGCCAAGAAAATCCTACGACAAGGATACTTTGGGATAACAATGGAGACATACTGTATATAGTTTATGCAGAGATGTCATAAGTATCAGATTCATGCAAACCTTATATACGTTCCCCGTCTCAACTGTATAACATGATGTCACCGTTGCTGTTCTCAATATGGGGCAACGATGTGATTGACAAAGTAACACCGAAGGCATCAAATGAACACGATTTCATTTTGGTGGCCATTGACTACTTTACCAAGTGAGTGGAAGTAGCCTCCTACTCAGTATTGAAAGCCTCTCATGTTGCTAAGTTCATCAAGAAAAAACATCATTTGCTAGTGCGGGGTCCCCCATGAGGTTATCTCGGATAATGACTGATATTTCCAAGGAGAGATCTTGGATCTATTCGAGGAATACCGGATAGTGGCTCACAAGTCATCACAATATTGGTCGTAGACTAACGGGGTAGTTGAGGCATCAAATAAGAACGTCAAGAAGATTATGAAAAAAATGATCAGCTCGCATAAGGATTGGCCGAAACATCTACCATTCGTACTATGGGGATACAGGACGTCGATCAGAACTTCAACGGAAACTATGCCATACTCTTTAGTATACGGAATGGAAGTCGTGCTTCCCATTGAGGTGGAAATTCCTTCACTAAGAGTAGTGTCCAAGGCCAGTATTTTAGAAGCAGAATGGCAGAGGAACCGAATGGAAGAATTGCTCCTGTTTGATGAAAGAAAGCTACAAGATTTGTTCCATATACAAGGATACCAAAGAAGGATAGCCCGAGCGTTCAATAAGAAGGTCAAGACCCGGGATCTCAGAGAAGGGGACTTGGTTCTTAAGGAAATCAAGGCTCCTATCTTCGACCCAAGAGGTAAGTTCAAGCCAAACTAGTCCGAACCGTTTCGAATCAAAACCATCATGACTGGTGGTGCAGTTATTATTATGGATTTCGATGGCAATGTGTTCTCCCCTCCAGTAAACCCCGATCTGGTCAAATAGTACTATCCTTGAGGTAAAAATAAAGATAAAATAAAAACTTGCTGAGTTAGAAATAGAAAAGGCAACTTAGGCAAAAGTTAGAGTATCCCGCAAGGCCAAAAACCTGAAAGGGCGATCTTGGCAAAAGTTAGGACATCATAAAAGGAGAGTGTCAATACCCAAGAGTAAATCAAGCTCGAACTACGTTAAGGCCTGATTCCACTTTCTTGGGATACGTAGGTAGCTTCTTTTAAGAAATTCGGCCACATTCTCTATTTTTAAACATATTTGAATATGAGTAAGACCAACGCAAACTGAATTTGAATTTTGATAATAAAGTTCTTTATTTGAACCGAAAGACTTTAGATAATTTTGAGCCTTCTTTTCATTACTTTAGCTTTGGATTACAAAGTTTTGAAAATAAAAGGGAAGGCGCGTAAGTTCCGAACTCTACAAACAAAATAAAAAAGGAAAGCTATGAAATCTTTAAAATGAAGTAGGAGGCCTCAAATCTTCCTCCTCTTTATTGCATGTTTTCCTTCATCTTTGTCTTTGTTCTCCTTATCCTCCATTAGCCATGTCTTGTACTAGGTAGAAAGCTCGGGACACTATAGCTCCTGCATCTCTATCTGTGAATGAGACGGTCGGGCATCCTGATATAAGGCTAGAAACGGGGCTCGCAGCATAGATGCAAATAAACGGCCTCGGATACGGTGAAAGATGACCTGACTATGACCGAACTTTTGCATAATCCGGTGAGGATAATATAAAGTAGTGTAACGCAGACCAATTAGTAAAACACCAGGGCGATCCATGGTAGTCAGAGTCATTGCAGGAATCTGCCACCAGGGGCACTGTCAAGTGATAACTGGGGCAGTCAGAGAAGAGAGGTACTATCGTCAGGATGCCTCGGTACTGCATATCTGATAATAAGGGAGGTAAAGGAAAGCTGCAGCACTGTGCCTATCAGTAGGTGGTTTCTGTACAAGATTTACCTTCTCCATCTGCTAGATCTACCGCAAAAGTTAGATTAGTAAGAGAAAAGCCTTAACAAAAGACTGATGAAGAGAACAGTTTGAGCTTACCTGAAGAAGCAAGGGGCTGCCGACAAAAGTAATGGTCTCACCACGATGAACAACATCTAGACCCAGTAGTGTCTCAACTAAGACAAGTGGTACAAAGTCTTTTCTCGTCCACATCTGACCTGCGATGTCAACCAGTGTGCAACTAGATTGGCCGTTAGAAGGGATGAGAAGATACTGTGTAAGAAAATAGAAACAAAGGGCATAACGGCGCCGTAACTGAAAGTCGTGGTCGCTAAGGTCGCCAGTAGGACGAAACGTCACAATGAGCCATGGAATGTCAAGGCAGTCACCCGATGTCAGAAGAGAAGCTTCCATCCTAGACAGGCCATAGAGTTGCATCACCTGCTGCTGAGCCGAAAGGAAGGAAATGGAAACAATAATTAAGCTTCGTGGAGTCAAGTCCAAGATAGCAGCAAATTCCTCCATAGTGAGGTATAGCTCTTCAAGGCCGAAGCGAAAGACGTGGGATTGTGGATCCCATAATTGAGCGGCAGCTTTCAATAATGGCCCGTCAATCTTTATGGCCATTAGAGAAAACAAGGAGTTGATACCTAAAGGGGCAAAGTTCAAACGTTCGATATGGGAGAATGCTTTAACCCATGCAGAAAGGGGACTAGCCATTTCGGGATGAGAAGTGACAAAAAATGGGGCCTACAGGGCTGTATTTATAAAGAATGAAAAGACTAAAAATCAAAAAAGCAACAAATGGTATAGTTATTGTGGCGACTGCCACCTTGAAGTGGGCGACCACCAACTTAAAAGGAAACCGTACAGTGACATCATCCCTTTGACAAGGCGACTACTAGGTTAGATGTGGTGACTGCCATGTTGGATTATGGCAACTGCCATGTTAAAAGATGGCGAACATGTATCTATTTGTGATTTTAGTAATTTGTGTAAATGTTGACATTTGTGTCATACATCCGAGATAGTTTGAGCAGCAAATAAAGAAAAATCATACAGCAGATGAATATAAAGCAATAAATGGCACGAAGGCCCAAAATACATCAAAAAGTGGTAGAATGTATCAAAATGTAAACTGGGGCACCTAAGCCCAATAACTAGTAAATAGGAGCACGCAGGCCCATCAATGTATCAAACCAGGGCACGTAAGCCCATAAAAAACTAGTGTACCAAAATAAGTGTATCAGAATGTATCATAACCAAAACTAGGGGGAACTCTCTCTCTCTCAATGGCGCCTCAAGCAAACCCGGCAAGAGGAAGGACCGGCCTTATCCGAGCTGACACCCTGGAAGAGTCGCTCGACGTCATCGCTGTCATCACCATCACTGCCAGAGGAGGAAGCTATGGCTCTGGAGTGACTCTTGGCAGAAGAGATGGATCCTCTCGAGCGATCTCTAGAGGAAGCGGCACGGGATCCACGGTCTCGAGTAGAAGCTGGGACCGGAGCAAGGGAACGAATGGGTCTTAGGGTTGGTATACTGAAAATCATGTTTTTAGTATTTAATTTTATTTAATAAAATTAATTTTTTATTTTTATGAGAATCTTTTTAAGCAATATATGTGTATCATTTCTATGCTATGCATGAATGTCCAATATTATGTATAATATTTAATCTGGTGTGTAGAGTACAGCTTACACACAGAAAATTAGATTTTAGGTTTTTGCAGAATATAAGTTTTATGTTCATAGTTTAAATGAAAATGAACATACCATCGGTATGACTGTGGCATAGAGTTTTAGTAGGCATGTCTTGGTTACGGGAACATATAATAGCGTCGTCTATTGTTCTAACTCTCTGTGTCAATACACCTTGTGTGTATTGAACGGGACATTTGGGATAATTAATTTTATACTGATTATATAAATTAATTCACACCCCAAGGTTATTATGAATAGTTCTTATTCTCTTAATCCTAAAATAATTACTGATTTGTGTATATTTAATATTCGTTATTTTGATTCACTAGAGAGTGCGATCTTATATGGGTCTATATTCTCGGTGAGTTGGATAACGGTATTATTTATATGACAAATATTAATTATTGACGGAATCCACATCCCGAATGATCGGGATTGACGATACTATCCTAAGGATGCTTATAAGTTTTGATCGGGCTAAACACTGCAGATGGATTTGATTATTTGACGGTCAAATAAGTTAAGCGGAATGGCTTAAAGAATATCAAGATGCTAATTAAATTAAATTATCAATAACTAAATTTAATTGGCGGGTATCGAAAATCTTAACGTAGGGAGAAATGGTAAGCATTTAATAACAGGTGCTCAATACAAGAATGTTTTGAGATTATGGGTCAAAGTGCAATTATAGTTCTTTAGTGGTGTGAACTGTAATTCAGTATTTTATAAAAATTGCAGAATCCGCTGCATCTTTCCATAATTGCAGAAACTGCTGGTAGGTATCTGTGTTCCACTGGAAGTCTTACTCATAAGTACTCCCTAGGTCCCTGCTATAGCCCTATATATGTGCAGGTAGGTTGACCCAATTTGAGATTGATAGATCATATATCATATATCATATTTTGTCTCTCAAGACTAAATATATCAGGGTTCTATCAGTACGAGTTCTCGATAGTCTGTAACCCACACTACGTTCGAGGATCGCGTAAGGGATTATAGTAGAAGATCTGACTGGAGGTTCAACTTGGAATCAAATCATAGTTGAAAAATAGATCGACAAAAGGTATTCATCTAAATTAACTTTGGTTGCACGGGTTTTATTTTATTCGTTCTTCGTCAAAAGTTTTATCTGGAGCTCGTTTCAGTATTTGCCCGTTCAGTTAATTTTTTACCGAAAATCGTTTGTAAAAATAATGATCTTAGCAGTATTGTCTCTAACAAATTGGCATCAGAGCCGTTTCGTTTTTTGTTTACGGTTATCGGGGTCGGGTGGTTTTAGAACTGTTGCTAACTTTATTTTGTTGGCGTTCTAAATTTCGGTTTTATGATTATCATTTATTTTCATGTTTGATTGAATGCGTAGATGATGATTAATTATTTTTTTAATCACGAGGGTTGACCGTGATAGATTAATTGCTTTTTAGATCGAATGTGAGCATACGGAACATATGTTTCGATGTAAATAGTTTATGTTATTTAAGTTTTTTTTTCTAACTTACTAGAAGAAAAAAAAATGAAGAACAGAACCTCGAACAAGATTAAAGCTGCAGTATTTTATTTTGCGCCCAACAGTTTTTTTTTTCCAAGTTTTTTTTCTGGTTGTAAAAAAAAAGGGTGAAACAGTTGCGCCAAATGCAGTCTTAGGTTGCGGCAATACTGTTTGGGTTTCCAGCATGCAAGCAGCGCCGGCGCACTGTTGCGCCAAAAGCTGCTGGGGCATTTTTTTTTTTTTTTTAAAGGCTTTGCTTCAGCATCACAGGAGCAGTACAGTAGCAGCAGCCAATTGAAGCAATTGGAGCAGGCGAAAACTGTAGCAAACAAACAAGCAGCGATATTCCGAAAGCGCAGCAGCCAAACGCTGCTTTAAAACAGTGGCACAATCCAGTCGTAGCAAACAAAAAGCAACAGTTTTTATTCCAAACTGTGAACAAGCAAAGCTATTTTTCAACACTGTTGGGTGCAATCCCGAAACACAGTTCGATGCAAATCCAAAACAGCAAGCACACGACAAGCGGCGCAATTTCATCAAATTATGCAATTCAATTTTGAATTTCATAGTTATCCAGCGCGCACGGGAATTGGGTTTTTCAACCAAAGCAATAGCCGGCGATTAATTCGGAGCAATTTCAGATTGATATTTGAATATTCCAGCGGAGCAATTTTTGCAGCATCGGTAATTTGGAATTATCCAATAACCAATAAGAATTCCGCAAAAATGCTCGAAACTCATCTAGAATAGAAGGCTGGAACTCTTTAAAGTTTTAAATCTATCATAAAATTGGAATATTTATATTTATCTTCTATTTATTTTTTTTAACTACGTGGAAGATATATATTAGTTTTATTTTTTTTGTTTATTTACTTAATTAGAATATTTGGTTTTAATTAAAATGCTTTGTAATAAAAAATAAAATTAAATTTTTTTAGTTAATTAATTTTAATTAAATAAAAAAACTTTACATTTTTTTATTACAAAATATTACGTTTGAGATGATTCTTTTTAAATCAGATATTATGAAAAAATGTAAGAATTAATTATGGATTTTGAATTAATGAAAAAATATTTAGTCGAAATAAATTATTATTTTTTGAAAAATGTGGAATGAAAAATAAAATAAATAATACTTTTAATCACTATCTTAGCTGAAAAGTTAGAAAAAAACTGTACATTAATTTATTAAATTTTATTTGTTACGCATTTAAACACGAAAAGATGGTTTGATAAACTAGAATCTTTGGAATCGTGTACACGAAAAGATGTTTGATTCTTTCAGATCGTGTGTTTTTTAAAATTAATAAATTTATTTTAATTAAACGAATTTTTATAACCCTAAAAAATGTTTTAAAAATCTTAGAGGGAGAGAAAATTTATTCATAGATAAATCCTGCGGTCTCCATCACCAGTTTGTAGGCGATGCAATTAAACCCTGCATGTTTGCAGTAAGGCTTTTCTCCCCATCGGACAGATTAATTGTGGTATCGCCAGTACAAATCTCTTTTAGGAATAATTCTGGATAATTGTTAGTATGGATCACTTCTCCATCTGAATGGTTCATTGCGAAGCGATTGATTTAGGATTATGTGATAATTAACACTTAGCTGTATATAATAGTATCCTCTCCATCTGAGTCACTGCTATTATATACTTGATCGAAACTATGTCAACTATTTAATTTTACATGGCATGATCAGTTACCTAGATAGTAAAATTAAAAAGGAATTAGCCTATCTGGTCTTATAAAGAATAGTAGACGTTTACTCATCGTGGCATGCTATTTTCAAGTTATAAGGCTACTGGTGAATTTATTTTTAAAATAGTAAAGGGAGCCAAATTAAAATGAATTCAAAATTTTGCTCATCATAATTAACGATATTTTAATTGTGTAATTCTCATAATTAAAATGGATTTCAACCCACTCACTTCAATACTCAAAGAAAACAAACTTATGGAACCAAATTTTGTTGACTGAAGATATAACTTGGATATAGTTTTAACTACAAATAGTATTCCTTCAATACCAGGAAATGTGTTTGTTTCTAAAAAAAAGGTTCTTCCTTTGGCCGAATGGCATGAAGAAAAAAAAAGTTCAGAAACAGGAAGACACGATTTCCAAGGAGTTAGTGGGTCACTGACTGGTGTGAAAAAACCGAAATGCAGATGTTTTCACTGCAACCAGACTCGACACTATAAAAAGCTATGTCCAGTATTTTTCAGAAGGCAGAACAAATAGGATAATTTCTGTTCACTGGTTGTGAAAACATGTGTAGCGGTGTTATTTATCGGTACCTGAGAGGATAATTTCTGTTCACTGGTTGTGGAAACATGTGTAGCGGTGTTATCTATCGGTACCTGATGTGTAGATACGA
>JAOTRH010483598.1:0-25098 GCA_034768845.1 Heliamphora exappendiculata | reverse complement strand
TGATAATTGAAAACTCAAGACATAATTTGAGTTAGGGTCGGGAGTTCAGTCAGGACCTTTAGTGGAATAAGTTCTAGCTTATACGAGAAAGGATCTAACTCGATAACAGAGTTAGGAATTTTTGATTTTCTTGTACGGTTAGCTCGAGTCCTATACTTCCTCGTGATCCCTCACGTGGCCCATTATACGCATGAATATTTTTCTTATTAGTTTCGGTAATTATTTAATTTAATTAAAATGCCGATTTTGCCGCCGGGGATATTCAGGGATTAAATTAAATAATGAAGGGCGATTTTGATTTTTGGCACACCTAGGGATTACTCCCTAGGTGGCCGCTCTAATAAGGGGATGGGGATTTAGTTTTATAGAAGATATATATCTCTTGCTTATTTTTAGAAAAGATAATATATATACTTAACATTGTCTTTGATATATGGAGAAATATATCAAAAGGAGGTTTTATATATAAAAAAACCCTAATCCCCTCACCATATAGCCGCCGCCCCCTCTCTCTTTTTGCCAATTAATTTTGCCTTCTTGGAGAGAAGTGTGTGAGAAGAAACCAAAAGCAAGAGAACTCTTCGATCGAAATCGGTGCCCACACACCGTGATCGTCGTAGTGCGTCCGAGACATACGTGAAAAGATTACAAGGTCGTCTTCAATGTATTCGGGATTTCTTAAAACTTTTCGACAAATTTCATAAAAGTATTATACTATTAAGATTAATATAGTTCTTAGTTTTCATGAAAAACGCATACGTCATTTTTTACGGTCACGGCGTTGGTTCAAAATTTTTTTGCTCCAACACGCACCCTCTAATGAATCAAAACAACGATTGTTAAATTTATGCAAATCAATAATTATTTCAAGATTAAGAGGATAAGCACTATTTATAATAATCTTGGGGTGTAAATTAATTTATATAGTCAGTAGTCAGTACTAAATTAATTATCTCAAATGTCCCGTTCAATACACAAAAAGTGTACTGGCACAGAGAGTCAGAACAATAGACGACACTATTATCTGTTCCCCATAACCAAGACATGCCTACTAAAACTCTGTGCTACAGTCGTACCGATGGTTTGTCCATTTCTATCTAAATTGTAAACATAAAATTTATATTCTGCAAGAACCTAAAATCTGGTCTTCTGTGTGTAAGCAGTACTCTACACACCAGATTAAATACTATACAGAATATCGGACATCCATGCATAACAAATAAATGATATACATACATTACTCATAAAGATTCTCATAAAATAAAAAAATAATTTTATTAAAAATAAAATTAAATATTAAAAACATGGTTTTCAGTATACCAACCCTAACACTACGATCCTTCAATAACTTGTACCGACAGAACCTGATCAATCTAATTCTTGAAAGACAACAAGAGAATATGGTTCAGCCTACCCACATATTTATAGGCTACAGCAGGGACTTGTGAAGTAATTATGATATAGACTTCTAGTGTAACCTATATACCTATCCAGCGATTTATGTAAAAATAAAAACCTCTCAGTGATTTTTGTAATTATGAAAACCTTACAGCGGTTACTGTAATTTTCATGAAATACTAAATTATAGTTAATACCGCTAAAGAACTGTAACTGCACTTCTAGCCATAATCTCAAGACTAATTTGTATTGAACTCTTATTATTAAATACTTAACTTATCTCCCCACGTTAAGATTTTTGAAACTCGCGAATTAAATTAAATTACTAATAATTTAATTTAATTGGTATCTTTAAAAAATCTTAAGTCCTTCCGCTTAACTTATTTGACTGCATGATAATTAAATTTATCTGCATGGTTTAGTCCGGTCAAAATTTATAAGATTACTCAAGGAATTATCGTCAATCCTGAAAAATTAAGACATGAATTTCGTCAATAATTAATATTACCATATAATTAATATCACTATCCAACTCACCGGGACTCTTGACTCATAACAGATCGCATCCTCCAATGAATCAAAATAACTAATATTAAATATATGTAAATAATGATTATTTCCGAATTAAGAGTACAAGTACTCATAATAACCTTGTGGTGTAAATTAATTTATATAGTAAGTATAAAATTAATTATCCCAATGTAGTATTGGTCAATACACACAAAGTGTACTAACGCCGCGAGTTAGAATAATAGATGATGCTATTATCTGTTTTCCGTAATTAAAACAGGCCTACTAAAATTCTATACTATAGTCGTACCGATTGTTTGTCCAATTTATCTAAACTGTGAACAAAAACTTATATTCTGCAAGTGCCTATAATTTGGTCTTCTTTGTGCAAGTCGTACTCTACACACCAGATTAAATACTATACAAAATAGAGAACATCCATGTATAACATTAAAGAAATAATATTGCATTCATTACTCACTAAGATTTTTATAAAATAAAAAAATAATTGTATTAAAATAAAATAAAATAAAATAAAATACTAAAATCAACAAATTGATAATTTTTAGTATATAGCCCTAACAATCTCCTACTTATACTCACAACCATGCTACTATACATCTGACTCCGAAGCCTTCTACATGACTATCAAAAATCCTAACTGGTAGGTTTTTTGTAAAAGGATCTACAAGGTTTTTCTCTGATACAATCTTAGTCACAGCAATATCACTCATCTGTACAATTTCTCGTATCAGGTGATACTTATGCTCAATGTGCTTTCTTTTTTTATTGACTCTTGGCTTCTTCGAGTTTGCAATCGTTCTGCTATTATCACAATAAAGTGTAATAATCGACTGAACTGAAAGCACCACATCTAGATCCAACAAGATGTTCTTGAGCCAAACGGCCTCCTTGGCTGCTTCAGAAGCTGCCACGTACTCGGCCTTCATGGTGGAATCAGCAATGCAGGACTACTTGACACTCCTCCAACTTATAGCTCAAGCTTCCAAGGTAAACACATATCCTAAGGTAGACTTACGGAAATCTTTGTCTAACTAGAAATTCGAGTCTCTGTACCCTAAAAGTAATAGACTGTCTTCCTAGTAAACTAACATATAATCTCTAGTCATTTTCAGGTACTTGATTATATTCTTTACTGCAGTCCAATGCTCCTGCTCTGGGTTAGACTGATAACAGTTAACCATGCCAACGGCAAAGCAGATGTCGGGTCAAGTATAAAGCATAGCATATAA
Source organism: Heliamphora exappendiculata (assembly GCA_034768845.1). Lineage (NCBI taxonomy): Eukaryota > Viridiplantae > Streptophyta > Magnoliopsida > Ericales > Sarraceniaceae > Heliamphora > Heliamphora exappendiculata. The sequence continues at coordinate 21,937 of JAOTRH010483598.1, read as the reverse complement.
TAGGCTTCCTACTGCCGAAGCATAAGGAACTGCATTCATCTTCTTTATCTCATCAGGTGTCTTAGGAATTTTGCATGCTAAAACGAGCAAGAATGTCATCGATATACTTTGTTTGTGATAAGCCAAACATCTTTTGTTTTCGATCTCACAAAAATTTGACTCTAAAGATGTGACTGGCTTCTCTTAAGTCTTTCATATCGAACTACCTAGACAACCATACTTTTATCGAAGATAACACCCCCACATCGTTTCTGATGAGAAAAATATCATCTACATAAAGTACTAAAAAAACCACCACACTTTTGTCACGCTTCTTGTACACATAAAACTCATCTGAACTTTGATTAAAACTATTAGACTTTATGGCTTGATCAAATCGAGTATTCTAAGACCTCAATGCCCGCTTGAGTTCATAAATAAGTTTCTTAAACTTGCGCAACACGTACTTCTAACTCTTTGCTATGAAACCGTCTGGTTGTACCATATAGATACACTCGTCAGACTTCCATTAAAGAAAGTTATCTTGACATCTATTTTCTAAATTTCAAAATTAAAATTAGCCGCAATAGATAAGAGAATCTGGATAGACTTAAGTATGGCTACCGGTGAAAACGTTTTCTCATAATCAATCTCTTGTTTCTGAGTGAACCATTTTGCAATAAGCCTAGTTTTGAAGGTTTCAACCTTTCCGTCTGCTCATCTCTTCCTCTTGTAGATCCACTTACATCTTATCCATTTTATCCCTTCAGGTGGTTTTGCAAATTCCCAGATCTGATTGGAATACATAAATTTCAACACTGAATTCATAGCCTTTTGCTAAAGATCTATATCTTTGTCTTGGAGTGCATTGTTGTAGTTATAGGGTTCGGTATCTAGTTCTACCGGGATCCTGTCAAAAGACTCTTCCAAGAACATATACCGATTGGGTTGGTGAACAATTCTTCCACTACGACGAGGTAATACTTGTGTCTATGAACTAGCAGTAATTCGTTGTGTAGAATTTGAACCTTGTGCACCATTACCCACATGCTTGTCTGGCATGTTAATGGTAGCACCCTGTTCAGGATCTGCACCTGCCTCGATAATCCTCCCACTAGGACGAGACAATGGGATATCAGTGACTTATGATTTCTCTTCTGTTCTACTGGTATTTGCTCTGATTTTATTTAGAACAATTTTACTTTTGGGTCTATGGTCCATAATATAATCCTCTTCAAAGAATCGGACATTAGAGCTAACAATGACCTTCTGATTCTTATGATTATAAAATAAGTCATCCTTCGTTCTCTTGGAATGCTTGTAGTGACCTAGTACATTTTTATTTAATTGATTAATTATTTTAACGTAATTAAAATTTTTGGGGATAATTTGTGATTTATTTTGGCCGGGTCTGAAAATTTAATAATATAAATTATAATTAAATAAAATCAAATTGAGGATAAATTAAAAAGTTAATGAAATAAAAGATAATAAAATAGATAAATTGAATTAAGTTTAAGAGACTTATAGAGAATTCTAACACACACACACACAAAGGTCCCACATTTTTCATTGCTGGTGCTACTTTTTATTCCTCTTCTCTTGCTCTATATATCCATGGAAGTTTCTCGAAGGAGGATTCTAGGAGGCTCTGGTGAGGATAATAATAAAGTTTAAAGCAAACAAGAGCCCAAGTAAAACTCAGCATTTTCTGAACCGCGAGGCATTCTCCTTCTCCCCTGCTTTCTTCTCCTCGCCGCGAATGTCTTCGCTACAGTCCCTCCATCGCCACAGTTTCTTTTTTTTAATCTCTTCGTAGCTTCTTCATCTACCGAAATTTCTACCATCTCTTGCACTGCCAAAATTGAGTTCATTTACGTATGGAATCAACAAATAAAGACCTAAATACCTAAACCCTAGAACCGCGGCGCTCTCCCCTGTTCTGCATCATGTCACCCTTCTTCTCCATTTTCGTTGGTAATTCATGCTTGGGAGGCGGTAGCAAGATCTAGAAATGTGGGATGTGAGGCAAACCAAAATAGGAAAGAACCCCGAACCCCAAGCCCCATTTCACTAGGTATCCCTCGTCTTCTGCCTTCTCTGCCCTTTAACCGTGGGTATGGAGCTTTAGCTTTGAGCTGGATTTCTCACCAGAGATTGAACGCCCCAAACACTGAATTGGATGACGCCGTTTCGGATTCGAGCCTCCTGCAACAAAAGCATCGTGTTTGGAGCATCAATAGGTTGAAGATTCTTACTGACCGAAATATGAGGGTTCCACTTCTTATTGAAATTCCATGGCGCTGAGACTCCAAGAAGTCGGATCTAGACTAATGTGATGAAGTTGAGGTTCTAGGTGAATCAATGAAACCTTGTAATTTGTTAAGAGACTATCGAGGGATCAAACCTAAGGTTAACCAGAAAATTTGAAGAGTGGGTCGGGAAGGCGGGAAGCCGAATCTTATAAAGTAATTAAGTGAATTAGAAGCTTCAAACCTATAAAATGTTGAAGATAACCCTTGGAATGAAGATGGACTTGCTTGGACTTATTTAAACCAAAATCTTTGGAAATTTAAGTTGGGTTGATTGATTTTAAACCCCATAAAATCTTAGTTTATGTTTTGAGAAATTAAATTAGAGCATACGCTAGATATGTGGTGTTTGGAGAAGTGATTTATTAATTTTGAGAGAAAGGTCAAACATATAGTTAATGATGGTGATGCTCACTTTTCCTTCTAAGACCCAAATATTTTCGAAAGTTAAGTTATGAAACTTAGAGCAAATTCATAAATGGGCAAGTTACATGCATAATAGATGAAAGATGGTTAACTGGATATAGTGATGATTAAGGCTAGAAAATGTACGAATTCAACTTATAGGAAATAATTAATGAAAGGAACAAGTGGGAGTGTTCTTGAGACTTTTGTATATGAATTGGAAAGATTTGAAAATAGATAGATAAGGAAGTTTTGGTTGTAGTAATATGGGAGCATGATTGGTTAAAGAGATTAAAGAATAGATGAAACCATAAAAAGTTAGTGTTTGAAATCCTTTTAACGTGGTTTTAATGAGATAATTGTTCGATGTTGAAATTTTAAATGTAATTAACTTGAATTAATAGTTGAATTTGGGAAATAAGAGACTCTTTGACATATTTATGAGTTAGGGTGTGAAATACTTGAATAAAGTGAATAAATAGTGAATTATGCTAAAGTGCTATAGTGAAGGATTAATACGATGATAAAAAATAATGTACATTGGTTATGTGAAAATGAGGTATGTTTTGAAACGTGAAAATGAGGTATGTTTTGAAACGAGAGCTATCGAATTAGAAGGAGGGATTAAATTAAACAATTAATGAATGATATGAAACAACATGATGAATGAAGAGAGTGCTTGAAGTGACATGAGAACAACATGAATTTTAATTGAATTATTGTATGTTGTTGAAAACTCATAATTTGTTAGCTTACATTAAATGAGCAAATTGGTAGTTTACTTGGAAACTCTAGGAACTTTGAATATTTTAAACTCACTCATGATTCGCGTGATGAGTTTTTATTAAGTCTGTTGAGTTTCAAATTGAATTTACGAAGGTTAGATAAAAATACGAGTTAATTGAACAATTATAAGTTAATAATATAATCTAAAAGAGAAAAATTAGGTGAACATTGACTATGAGATTGGCATATATTAATCTGACCTTTGTGATTTGATAAACAATGGGTTATAATTGGAATTCTATTGAAAATGAGATGATGTAAAGACAATGGATACAGAATTCTAATTGTAAAAAATGTGAATCATGATATGATATTTATGATATTAAAATAAAAAATATAATGAAAGTAATTTGAGAAATCTATGCTTGTGAAATTGAATTGGGGAGAGGAACCTGTGGATGGTTGGACTCCCGGTGATTTATAGATAATATTATGGATATGTGATATTGATTTGAAAATGGTGTGATTATGAAATTGGATTGGGGGATGGACTCTAGGTTATTAATAAATAATGATATGATTATGAATTATTGATGTGGTTAATCAAATATTAAACTGAGGATGATTGATGTGGATATGATTAAGTTGGGCTTGCACAGCTCCGCGGTGAAAAAAAAAAAACTTGCGCAAGATGTGTACCGTGTTCCCTCCAGTTATCTCCCGTAAAACGGACGTGATTGTGTCGTGGTGAGTTATAGAGCTATCTATTACCCAATGGTTTCGCGTAGCCTATTGGGAAAATAGGGAGGGGTTTCTATAAGCTGTACCAGACGTCGGTTCAATAAGCGAGATACATCCGCTTTGAAATTTCACATTGTATGAATTTATGAAACTAAGAATTTTCTTTGGATGACTGTAAATTTTATAAGTTGTATGGTTGATACTTACACTAGTTTGGAGAATGTTATTCATTAGATGATATATAGTTGTGATTGCGAGATGAGATCCAGGCAGTGCCGTGTATATATTGTTATTTAGATTTGACAGGTTGATAACTAATTTGGGATAGTCCGAAAAACAGAGGAGACTCTGTCAAAATTTTTAAGAAAATTTACTTAGAAAATTTTTTAAAGTTTAAGAATGGAACAACTTTTAAAACGGTCACGTCCCAAACTCCAGGCCACGTGAAACACCCTAAAATAATCAAACATGATACCCAACCCGAGAATACACTCTCAATTAAAACTATACATGCATTGTATATAAACGCCAAACGGCATACATTACACAATTCCAACACCGAAAAAACATGTTACAACATACATGAAACAGAAAGACAAAAAGAAAGACTATAACTCTTCTGCTCCCAACTAGCAACTCCGAATCAGCGTGCGTGATCAGTACCTGAAAATATTTTATCCCACACTGTGAGCCAAGACTCAGCAGAAACTAGACAAGCATGCAATATAAGCAAAACATGCTAGGAAATCGAAGTGCAGTTTTAGACTCTCTTTCAAGCCTTAAAAACAGTTTCACATGCAAGAGAAAGTGAGGATACAAACCATCATTAGACTCACTCACAGGAGCCTTAAAAAACAATTTGAAAATGGTTTTTAGATCGCGATACACACGACTCTTAAAAATAATTTGAAAATTGGTCTATCCGTCCCATAATGCAATTCATGCAATACATGTATCTTCTCGAACTTTTACCAATGGACCGTAGCCCCCGTCAATGCATCTTTACAGACTTTAACCGAGGAACCGTAGCCCTAACAAATACCTCTTTACGGACTTGCACCAAGGGACCGTAGCCCTATCAAACGCTTCTTTACGAGCTTTAACCGAAGGATCGTAACCCTGTCGTAATCTTCTCGAACTTTAACCGAAGGGTTGTAACCCTTATGTAAACACTGTTAGCCAGAGCTAACATAACCATCTATCTCATTCTATACACCTATGCATAACCTAATAAGGATTTAAATGCATAAAACTACGTACTATCACTACGTATCACAAATCATGTCACATGCTACACACGCGACTCACATAAACCTGCATCACATGCAACATGCACTATATGCATTCGTTCCTCAAACTCCGCATCTGCATGCCTATAAAACTCAAGGTCTTAAAGCATATATTACACAATACATAACGCTATCGAAAGCCATGTAAATCACATTTCATAATCAATGCATGAATAAATTACAGTTATAACATGCATAAGCATGTTATAAAAGGCCACATATAACCACCAAGCCTATCCCGAAGGCCAACTAAAAACCCAAAGCCTTACCTCACGATTTCACAACCCAAGACTCTTTCCCGAAGGGAACCACGGGCCCAAACACTCAACACATGACAAACACCCACATCTCACCAACTCATCATCTCCGAGGATGGCATCGAGACGAACACAAGAGGCCACCACACGAACCCCAAAACCACGACACAACTAACTGAACCCCAAAAGGAATCTACAAGTATTTAAATCAAGTAATTCCCATAAATTAATCAATTGAATATCATAAGACACCAATCGAAAATCAAGGAACCAACCCAAAACCACAAACCACCAGCCCACAACTTCAGTCGACTGGACCCAACCCCTAGTCGACTGAAAAACACACTGAAAAAGCCAAAACGCCTAAACACACGGTCCAGTCAACTGACCCCATGAGTTTAGTCGACTGAACCCCAAGAACTATGATCCAGGCAACTGAACCTATGAGTTCAGTCGACTGAACTCACCCAGAAACTGATTTCGAGCTACGGGTTCAACCTCTAAACCCTTGAATCGAAGCTTCCAAACACCGGTTTAACACCCAAGAACATCCACACGCCTAGGCCTACTACTAAGACCTCAAAAGAAACTCCCGATACTCGATTCCATCCATGAAATCAACGAAAAGTAGGTTTCAAACCTAAAAACGTAACTTGATTCAAACTCAAACCTATAGCGATCTAACCAGTAAAAAGACACTCGATTACCCATAGCACCTTTATAAAACATACAGGTCTAGAATCCTACCTCGGTGAGTTAAAAACTCAGTGTCTCGATCAACGTGCAAAATCAAGCTTTTCCAAAATCAAAATATGACTGGATGGTTGCGTAGCCCACGATGCCAAAAGCAAGGATCCGCTGTCTAATCGTCAGAAATCGAACCCCAGGCCCCCGAGAAGTTAAAGAGAAGGCAGAGAGAAAAATGGGAAACTTAGGAGTTAAGTTTTGAAAAATATCTTTTGAAAATATCTAACTCCAAATATTTATAGGGCTCCAAAATATCTTTTTTTTGAAATTTTTTTTGAGATTCGCACCACAACGGCCCACGGCCCCGGAAACCTACCCCGCATACATATCTAAGCCCGATCATGCATCAAAAGCATTAAAAACATGATCAAATAAAAACACGTAATGCGCATCCGAAAACGCCAAAAAAGAAAACGGGTCAGGGTCTCACAAAAACAAACTACATTATAGTGTTTTTCTTTAAAGGAGGTTCAAACCATAAGTAGAGTTTTATTGAAAAGAGTCTCCTCGGTTATTCAGCAACGTTGAGTTGTCACGTGACCTGGGGGTCGAGGCGTGACAATACCTGAAAAAGAAACAGATTTCTCTCATAGGTTTTAACTTACACACATTCTCTTTTAGCGCATGAGCTGAACACCCATAAATCCAAAAATGTCTCAAACTAGGCTTGTGCTTGGTCCACAATTTTGTAGTAGTAGTAGGTACTGATTTAGAAGGTGTCAAGTTCAGAATATAAGCCGTTGTTTCTAATGCAAGTCCCCAAAATGAATTGGGTAATTCTCAATAACTCATCATTGACCGCACCATCTCCATAAGAGTCCAATTCTTTCTTTCTGCTACACCATTCTGTTGCGAAATGCCCAGTGCAATCAACTGGGATATAATCCCCTCTGAAGACAAGTAGTCTCTAAACTCTCTAAAGAGGTACTCCCCACTATAAACACCCCAATTTGATCCCGCCTAATCTTAGATGAATTCAATGATGAAAGTAGTTAGAATGATGCCTCAATACAATCTTTGGGAAATGATCCGAGCTCAGTATTTGAACCGAATGATCAAAACCTTCAAACAGTGAAATCATCATTAAACCACCATGTTGGAACCTGGTGACCGCCAACTTGCATAGAGGCGACCGTCAATAAAACCTCTTGAAAACCCTAGCCAAAGTGGCAACTGCCACATTTGAACCTTGGTGTTGCCAACTTGATTGTGGCAACCACCACAGCTGGTGACTGCCAACTCTAAACCTAGCGACTGCCAACTCCAAATAGCCCGATGTGTCTCAAAACGTGTCAGCCTTTCATTAGTTGAGAAATTTTATAACTACCATATCCCCTTGTACATTTTTATGATAGAATTTTAGAGAGAGAATCTCCACCGAGTGACCATGCAATTTTTAGCCCTGGCGCCAAAATCCTGTCGAAGTATCAAGAGCCGAACCTCTGACGCCAACATTGAAACCCTAACTTGGATCTTGAGGATTGGACTATTGACACCATTCCTCAACTCGATGATTCATTAGTGATCCAGGTATTCTGTTTGGAGCCCCGGTCCTTCTAGCTACATTTCCTATCTCTTTGGAGCGACAAGGTTAATTTAGTTGTTTTATCTTGCATATGATCCTTATATTGTTCATTAGTCATGCTAGTCATAAGATTTCATTTGATTTATAGTTAATATGCTTTGTTTGAGTAAACTAGTTAATTCATGTCTAAATGCCCTAATTTTTATTTTGTTTTATTAGTTTGTTTATTTTACCCATATTACATATTCACATTTAATACATTATTATTTTTCATTAATTCATCAATTAGTGCTAATATGTTTTGGCAATTATAACTTGTTAATGTTGTTAATTATCATAGTCAATGCACTTACATTTATTAATGTTGTTATTATCATAGTCAATGCACTTACATTTATGTAAATGTAGTTGTTAATACTATATTCATATTTACTAGTTAAATAGTTGTATTTAGTTTTTTTTATTTTTTTTATGTTAGTTTAATTTTCCTTAATACTAATATTTTTTTTTCTTTTTTTTCTTTTATGCATTAGGTCTTTAAATGTTTGCTTATCTTTTACTTTTCTTCTCTTTTATTTTATTTGACATAAAAAATTCACAAAATCTCATAATGATAATTTTTCTTTTTATGGTATTATTTTACTTTACTTTTCTTTTCTTTTATTCACAAATTTTTTAATAATCAAGTTTCCTTTTTTATTTTATTTTTCTTCCCAAATCTCTTTAATAAATATTTTAAACTTGTTAACTTAGTTTAATGTTCTTAGTTTAGACTTGTTAGTTTACTTGACAAATAATGTTTTCAAATAATACCCTTTTCAATTTTCTAGTTCTTAATATTGTTTCTTCCTTTTCATTTAGAACCTTTTATCCTTGATTTCATTTTCTTTTGTAAATCATCATTTTGTTCTTATTTTCTTTTAATTAAAATTTTTAATTTTTCTTTTGTCATAAAACTCTTATTCTTAATTTATTTGTTAGTAAGCTTTCTTTTAATATAGGATTTTTCTTTTATGTATTTTTTATTTTACGTTTAGCATTTATTTTATTAAAAGTTCATCATGTTAATGCTAGCCTAGTTTGTTTTGGTAATATGCATATTTTAGTTACTTTTTTAAAAATTGTGTTTAGAATAGTTTAGTTTATTTTGTTAGCAATTTATGTTTAGGTAATTTTAGAGATTTTTAGCATGTTTTTCATTCTTTGAATCCTGTTAATTTTGGTGATATCGCATGTGGGTTTGTTCCTTATATTCTTTAGTTAAAAATTGCATGTAATAGAATTTAGGATTTTTCTTTTGATACCTGTTTTATTTGGTGTTTCATATACATATGTTATGTATTTTTTGTATTTGATTTTGGATATTCTCTCTTTACTCCTATTTTCTGTATTTGCATGCATTTAAGAAATCTAATAAAGAACTAATGATGATTAGTAGAGGCTAACCTTATGATTAGGCGAACGAGGTGCCTAACACCTTCTTGATTCATACCTTAGCCCCTGAACCCTGTTTCTCCAGTTAACGTTTTAGATATCAGTAGCCAATTTTTTAATTTTTCTTGGTTTTTCTCAAAAAACAAAATGGCGACTCTATTTTTAACAAGGGGTTCTGAAAATTTGGCTTTCAAGGTGTTAAAATATTTTTCAAACATCTTTTGAATTTTTTATTTTTGACCATTTTAGAATCCCAAAATCCAAGCACCACAGTATTTTTTGGCAACTCCGCTGGGGACTGATTTATAAAATCAAATAAGAGGAAGACTTGAAAACATAATTGGTTCTTAATAAGAATTTCTCATTTGTATTCTTGCATGCATGTGCATTGTTCTTCACACCCTCTTACCTGGTTGACCTGATGCTCCGATGGTTTATCCATTTTGGAGATTGTTGGAAAGACGGGAAAGCCTTACTAACTGTACGCTTTCATAGGTGCAGTAAAAGAGTTCGAGCATACCGTTTGACCATGTCCTGCACCACTCCAGGCATGAGAGGTATATACCCGGCTCTATTCAAAAGGTACCATGTTTGAAAGACCAAAACTGATCTTTTGCGTATAGTAGCTTAGAATCATCCATTAGGTGCTGCTAACCCAAGTAGGATTATGTGTTTTGTTAATTGTATGTTTTGCTTGTGTCTATTAGGCTTGTTTGTTTAGCGTAGGCCAGTTTATTTTCTAGATCCAGCCCGAATTTTTTGTTATCCCTTGTTGTTTAGGTTAGCTTTTCCATCGGGTCCTTACCCGATTTTTTTCTTTGCCTTGTTGGGTTTTCTTGCCAGAGTATTTTTCTTGGGGGTCATGCCTGTATTTCGTGTCTTTAGTGTAGCTTTTTCCTCTTCTAGGTTTCTCCCGGGGTGTTAGTTTTGTCCCCCTATTTTTATTTAGGCTTGCTTACCCTTATTTGACTCGTCTGAGCTAGTTTTGTTTCTCTACCGTTATGCTGCCCATTTTTTCATAGAATTCTAGATCAAACTAGTCGCTTGGGGGTTAGAACTGTTTCTTACCGGAGTGCTACTCGTTTCTCCATTTAGATAAACCTTCCCTCTAGATTTTGGTTGATCTTCTCCTTAGCTGTCATCCTGGGTTGTCCTGTTATTATGCTACCAGTTGAGATCGACATGAGTATTGCTTCAATTTTAGTGATTATCTACTCATGGTCTACCGTTTTGGGTATCTGAGATGTTTATTACCTATCATCAAAATTTCTATCAGAGAAGTGCTTGATATTGGTTATTCTATTTTAAGGATCTAGGTTTTCTTCATATTTAGACCACAGAGCAGGAAGATTACAGTCAACATGTGTTTAGGCGAGATCACGGTCAAGCAGACTCTACAAAATATCTGAACAGCCAGTTGAGTCATCAAAAATGGCAGAAGATGAAGTTAATATGACAGCTTTGATGTGGGCGATCACTGAGATACAACGGGTCGTGGAGTTGCAAACCCAGGCTCAAAATCAGTGCTAAGCACATATTTGGGTAATTTATGCTTGTTTACCCGGTGTGAATGGATAGCCAGATGACACAAATGAGAATAGTGAAGACTTTTCGGATGATAACCAGGGATAAGATGCACCACAAGTTGCTATGCCACCCTAGGTTCCCTAACATGTCCCGGTGGAGGAAGAGATTACGGCCCAATCTAGGGAGTCCGCACTGATAAAAAATATTGATCGAATGGAGAGGGTACTAAGAAAGGAAAAGGGAGTGAAAGAATACATGCTGTATGTAGGCGGTTTGTGTTTATTACCAGATGCTAAACTGCCCAAAAAATTCAAGATGCCATATATGAAAAAGTTTTATGGCAATGGAGATCTCCAAATTCATCTGAGGATGTATGTTGGAACTCTCTCCCCCATGGGAATTGATGATTAGCTAAAAATCCAATTGTTCCACCGATCGCTTTCTAGGGCAGCACAAAGGTGGTTTCTCTCCCTAAAGCTAGCTAAGACTAGAACCTGGGAAGATATAGCCACTGCTTTTAGAGGGGACTACAGATTTTTTACCATGATTCTCACTTATTCTTTCTTAGTAGGTCGGTTCATCATCTTAGCGACTTTGCCTCTCTAGCAGGTTAGGAAGTCAACAAATGATTCTCAATTCTCCTGACGAGTCATTTCTAGCTCTTAGGTGGTGACGTCCAGCTGGATATTGTAGCTGTATTGACTGTAGCTATTTGATGCTGGCATGCAGATTGAGGATGTTATTCAGTTTGGAGACATTGAGAAAGCTAAGCCCAGTCAGAAGTTAAGAAGGACCTTTCCTGCTAATAATTAGAATTAGTTCACTAACCTCGTGGCTCGTTTAAACGAGGTTAATCTTTTGAACCCTTCATCCTCTGCCTAACAATCAAAAAATACCCAACAATCAAACAACGACCAGCAGCCATAGCAAAAACTAAGAAGATTCTTCATTCCCCTTAGCATTTCATTATCTATAGCCCTAAATTGACTTATCGATAAAGGGCTTATCAAGTTGTTGGACCCCATACCCGTACCTGATCCCCTACCGCTTTGGTATAATGCTTCTTAGTATTGTGCTTATCACCAAGGCCATAGACATTTGACTGATAAGTGTATAAGGTTACGTCATGAGATCTAGAATCTCATTGACAACAAAGTAATCCATCCACCATCTGCTACTCTAAAGCCAAATGTCACGACCAACCCTCTGCTAAACCATGCCAAGAAAGCTGGGGTAAATTGTATATCTCTTGGATAATCAGAAGATTCGAGCCAGTACATTTGTTCAGCGCATCTGCCATGCCCGCATGTTTTAACTACCGAGGATCAAATAGCTTATTCACTGATTATGACTGGAAATAGCTGGGATATGATGGAGTGGAATGATGATCCTTAGGAAGGTTATCAGATGGCAATCCAAGCTAACCAACAACAAGAAAAAGAGGAGCATAATGAGGAAGGCGACTGGCCGTTGGACTACTAGGTTCAGCCATATAGATTTGACCATGTGCTCGACGGCACCACCCTCCCTCAACTTTTTCATGAGGAGATATATCTATACTATCTTAAATAGAAACACAACAATTAGTTTTGAAGCAAGCCAAAATTTTCTATTCCAAATTTACCCCCCATTATTTTATCAAATTTCTAGAATTCAATACACTTAACAAATAACTGCAAATGTAAAAATAGTCTTAATTTAAAAAAAAAACTACCCTATTACCCCATAGTTAACCAACTCTCCATAGATCCTGCGGTTAACCAACTCTCTCATCTGAAACCAGTTTTGCATTATTCCCTATATTCAATTCTCTCTCTCTCTCTCTCTCTCTCTCTCTCTCTATCTGTAACTAGGTTGATTAGTAGCCTAACATTTCTCGGATTCACCTCCAATAACTTATCGTACATCTCTTCATCATTGATCTCACCGTTCTGGGCATCTCTCTTTTCCTTTATTTTTTCACTGTAACTCCTCTGATCGACAGCGGGTATTGCAACATTGGCCAACACCATATCCCCTTGTACCCTGATGCTAAGCCGGTCAAACAAAAGTTGAGATGGATCTGGCTAGACTGGGCTCTGAAGATCAAAGAAAAAGTTGCCAAACAAATCAACGCTGGATTCCTGATGGTAACTAAGTATTCGAAGTGGGTAGCTAATATTGTGCCAATTCTAAAGAAGGACGGTCGCATCTAGGTTTGTGTAGATTTTCAAGATCTTACCAAAGCCAACCCAAAAGACGATTTTCACTACCTCATATCGATGTTTTGGTAGACAGTATGGCAGGGCATGCCTTATTATCATTTATGGATGGCTTCTCTAGGTATAACCAGATTCTGATGGATCCTGAGGATAGAGAAGGACAACATTCACTACACCCTAGGGAACTTATTGTTATCGTGTGATGCTGTTTGGTTTAAAGAATGTAGAGATAACCTATCAAATGGCTGCCACTACGTTATTACATCACATGATACATAAGGAGGTTAAGGTATACGTGGTTGACATGATAGTAAAGTCCAAGGATTGAGATGGCCACATCGTAGCGCTGCAAAACTTCTTTGAAAGGATTCAGAAATATAAGATGTGGCTCAACCCACAGTAGTGTGCCTTCGGGGTTACCACCAGAAAAATGCTTAGATTTATGACCACTCAATGAGGCATCGAAGTTAACCCCTCAAAGATTAAATCAATCATGGAAATGCCTCCCCTAAGGATCGAGTGAGAAGTCAGGGGCTTTCTAGGTAAGATATAGTTCATCAGTCGATTTATCGCAAAATTGATAACTACATGTGAGCCGCTGTTCCACCTTCTAAAGAAAGGAATTGAATTTGAATGGGATCAAAAATATTAAGATGCCTTTGAAGCTGTATGATAGTACTTGCAAAACCCACCTGTTCTAGCTCCTCCCAAACCTGATAAGCCACTAATCCTCTACTTGTCAGTAACTGATTCAGCTATCGGATGTATGCTAGTGCAAGAGGGTGAAATCAAAATTGAAAAGGCAGTCTACTACTTGAGCAAGAAGATGATGGGGTCAAAAATACGATACACACTACTGGAAAAGACATGCTAGGCTTTGGTTTAGGCTTCCCAAAAACTAAGGCATTACATGTTGTCTTTCACAGTGAATATCATCTCCCGGATAAACCCATTAAAGTACTTGTTTGAGAATCCAATACTGACAGAAAGATTGGCTCGTTGGTTGTTGTTACTATCAGAATTTAACCTCAAATATGTCACCAGGAAGTTAGTCAAAGGCAAAGCAGTAGCAAAGTTTCTAGCCGACTAACCAGTTGAGGGAGGTGAAGACATAGAGTTCCAGTTTCCTGACGAACAGTTGATGGAAGTTAGAGATGACGAGTGGACCCTATACTTTGGTGGTGCATCTAACCAGTATGGTTATGGAATAGAAGTCCTTGTCACTCTCTAAGAATCACACATTCCTTTGTCTCTAAAGCTTAATTTTAAAGTTACCAACAATCAAATTGAGTATGTAGGATGCTCAGCCAGATTAGAGACAGCCTTGGAACTAGGGGCAAATAAGCTAGAAATCATCAGAGACTCGGCACTTGTGGTCCCACAGGCAAGAGGAGAATGGAAGGTCAGGGACTTAACATTGATTCTCTACCATTAAGAGCTGGAAAAACTAATACCGTGTTTTGAGTCAGCGATCTTCACTCATGTGCTGAGACAACAGAACAAGTTCATCGGCGCATTGGCTACCCTTGCATCAATGATTGACATACCACCCTGGGTCAGAATGAGGCCATTGATAAGTGAACAGAACAGAAAGCCGGCATACGAGACGATGGCTGCAATCAAAGAAAGCATCGACAAACTTTCATGGTATTTTGACATTTAAAACTTCATAGAGAAAAGATAATATCCCAAGTTTGCCAATAAAAAGGATAAAAGAGCAATACGATAATTATATGCACAATTTATCATTTACGGGGGAAGACTGTATAAACAAGGGCATTCTAGGGTCAATAAGCTGTGTGTCAGCACTGAAGAAGGCCAAGAGCTGAGGAGAAAGACACATGCGGGGGTCTGTGGGCCTTACATGAGTGGAAACATGTTAGCCAAGAAGATCCTTCGATAAGGATATTTTTGGATGACAATAGAGACAGATTGTATACAGTTCGTGCGAAGGTGCCATAAGTGTCAGATCCATGCGAACCTTGTACACATTCCCCCATCTCAACTGTATAACCTGACGTCGCCATGACCATTTTCAGTATAGGGCATTGATGTGATCGGTAGGGTAACACCGAAGGCATCTAATGGGCACGAATTTATTTTAGTAGCCATTGACTATTTTACCAAGTGCGTGGAAGCAGCCTCCTACTCGGTATTAAAAGCTTCACATGTCGTCATGTTTATCAAGCAAAACATCATTTGCTGGTACGAGGTCCCTTATGAGATTATCTTGGATAATAGCTCGCACTTTCAAGGTGAGATCTTGGACCTTTTCAAAGAATATCGAATAGTGGCTTACAAGTTATCACCATATCGACCGCAGACCAACGGGGCAGTTGAGGCGACAAATAAGAATGTCCATAAAATTATGCAAAAGACGATTAATTCACATAGGGATTGGCCAGAACATCTATCATTTGTACTTTGGAGATACAGGACGTCGATCAGAACATCAACAGGAACTACGCCATACTCTTTAGTGTACGGGATCGAAGTCATGCCTTTTATTGAGGTGAAAATTCCTTCACTAAGAGTAGTGGCTGAGGCTAGTAATGCAGAAAGAGAATGGTAAAGGAATCGAATGGAAGAGTAACTCTTGTTTAATGAAAGAAGGCTGCAGGTTCTATTTCATATACAAGGGTACCAAAGGAGGATAGCTCGAGCATTCAATAAAAAGGTCAAGACTCGTGATCTCAGAGAAGGGGATTTGGCTCTTAAAAAAATTAGGGCTCCTATTTTCGATCCTAGGGGAAAGTTCAAGCCAAACTAGTCCGGGCCGTTTCTAATCAAAACCATTATGACTTATGGTGCAGTCATCATTATGGATTTGAATGGCAATGTGTTTTTCGCTCCAGTTAACCTCGATCAACCCAAAAAATACTATCTTTGAGGTAAAAATAAAGAAAGAATAAAAGCTCGCTGAGTTAAAAATTAAAATGATGGCTCAAGCAAAAGTTATAACAGCCCGTAAGGCTAAAAATCTAAAAAGGCAAACTTGGTAAAAGTTAGGGCGTCGTAAAAGGAGAGTGTCAATACTCGAGTGTAAACTAAGCCCGAAGTACGTTAAGACCTGATTCCACTTTCTTGGGATACGTCGGCAGTTTCTCATTAGAAGTCTGGCCACATTCTTTGTTTTTAACCATCTTTGCGTCTAAATAAGACCAATGCAAGTTTATTTTTGAATTTTGATAATAAAGTCATTTAATTACAAAAAATTAAAAAACTTTGGATAATTTTGGGCCATCTTAACATAAAGAGGGATTTTCATTACTTAGTTTGAGTCACAAGATTTTGGAAATGAAAGGTGGGCGCGCAAGTCCCAAACTCTATGAAATAAAAAAGAAAAGCTATGAAATCTTTAAAATGAAGCAGGTTATCTCAAGTCTTTCTCCTCTTTGTTGCCTGTTTTCCTTCTTCTCTATCTCTCATTTTCCTTCCTACATTAGCCATGTCTTATACTCAGCAAAAAGCTTGGGACACTACAACTCCTGCATCTCCATCCATGAACGAGACAGCCAGGCATCCTGATATATTGCTAAAAATGGGGCTCGCAGTACAAAAAAAAATAAACAGCCTCAGAAAATCCGACACCATAATTTGACTGCGACCGAACTACTACATAATCTAATGAGGATAATAGAAAGTAGTCTGACACAGACCAATTAGCAGAATACTAGGTGATCCCTGGTAGTCAGAGTCATGGTAGGAGTCCGACACCAAGAGCATTGCCAAGTGATATATAGGCTAGTCAAAGAAGAGAGATACTGTTGCTAGGCTGTCTCGGTGTTGCATATATGATAGTAAGGGTGACAAAGGAAAGCTGTAGCACTGTACCTATTAGTAGGTGATTTCTGCACAAGATTCACCTTCTCTATCAGCCAGATCTACAGCAAAAATTAGATTAGTAAGAGAAAAGCCTTGCCAAAGTCTAATAAAGAGAAAGGTTTGAGCTTCCCTGAAAAAGCAAAGGGCTGCTGACAAAAGTAGTGGTCTCACCATGATGAACAGCATCTAGGCCTAGTAGTGTCTCGGTTAAGATAAGTGGTATAAAGTCCTTCTCCATCCACATTTGACCCGTAATATCAACCAGTGCACAACTAACTCGTCCGTCAGAAGGGGCAAGGAGACACTGAGCAAGAAGATAGAAACAAAAGGCATAACAACGCCGCAACTGAAAGTTGAGGTTTCTTAGGTTACTAGTAGGACGAAACCTCTCAATGATCCATGGAATATCAAGGCAGTCATCTGATGTTAGTAGAGAAGCTTCCATCCTAGAAAGACCACATAATTGCATCACCTACTAACGAGTTGAAAGGAAGAAAGTGGGAATAACAACGGAATTATGCGGAGTTAGATCTAGAATAACAGTAAATTCCTCCACAGTGGGGGATAGTTCTTTGAAGCCAACCAAAAGACGTGGGACTGTCGATCCCATAGCTGAACATCAACTTTCAATAATGGTTCGTCAATCTTTATGGCCATTAGGGAAAACAAGAAGTTGATGCCAAAAGGGGAAAAGTTCAAATGTTCGATATGGAAAAATGCCTCAATCCATGCAAAAAGGGGACAAACCATTTTGAATGAGAGTGACATGAAATGGGGCCTTTAGGACTGTATTTGTAAGGCATGAAAGGGCTAGAGATCGAAAAAGCAGCAAATGGTACAATCATTGTGGCGATTGCTACCTTGGAGTATGAGGTTTCCAACTTAAAGGTACACAGTACAGTGACATCACCCCCCTAACCAGGTGGCCACCAGGTTACCCTTGATGGATGTGGCGATCGCCATATTGGATTATGGTGACCGCCATGTTAAAAAGTAGCGGGCATGCATTAGTTTGTACTATGCGTAAGTTTTAAGTCTTGTATCAACATCCATGACAGTTTGAGCAGTAAATACAAAATAAACTATGCAAGTAGATGAATATAAAAGCAATAAGTGCCATGGAGGCCCAAATGCATCAAAGTATAATGGAATGTGGCAGAATGTAAATTGGGACACCTAAGCCCAATAACTAGTAAACTAGAGCACTTAGGCCCATAAACTGAATAAATGTATGGAAATGAATCAAAGTGGGGCACGTAGGCTCGAAAAACCAAAATGTATATAAATGTATGTAATTGGGGGGTAAACTCTCTCTCTATCTCTCTCTCTTCTCACTGATGTCTCAAGCAAACCCGACGGGGGGAAAGACCGGCCTCATCCGAGCTGACGTCCTCAAAGAGTCTCTCGACGTCGTCGCTATCATCACCATCACTATCACTACCAGAGGAGGAAGATACGACTCTGGAGTGACTCTTGGCAGAAGAGATAGATCCTCTGGAGCAAGCTCTGGAGGAAGTGGCACAGGATCCATGACCTCGAGCAGGAATTGGGACTGAAGCTAGAGCTGGAACGGGAACCTGTGGCAGTATGATGACAGCAGGTGGTACTGGAGGCTATTAGAAGAAAATAAGGATAAGAGCATAGTATAAAAAAGTGCGAAAAAGTTAAAAGGGGTTATGAGAACACTCACTATAGTCGCTGGAGTAAAGATAATACCAGCTGTGATGCCCCGAAACTCGGAGACATCTAGAGCGACAAATAGCTAATAATGGTGTGGAAAAGTAATAAGCGATTAATACCCATAAATGCAGAAAAGTAGAAGTACCATAACATTAAGCTTACAGACCTAAAATAAAGTGTATTTAGCATAAAACATTAAAGAAGGCAACACTAAGTCTGATCAGCTAAAAAAGAATCAGATGCAATAGACTGGTAGAGTTTCAGCTCATAGGAGCCACGGTTCCACCTCCTCTGGCACCGGGTAATTGGCAAAAACTTTCGCGTCCTCAAAACTTGGCATAGGATGTCGTGAGCTAAAGCCCAGAAAGGACAACATAATTATACAAAAATTTCTCTAAGTATATGTCAACACATAGCAGGTAAGAGGACATAATATGCATGACAGTGAGCAATGATGAGAATGATGCAATGAATTTAAATTTTCTAATCCAATTTAAACTTAGGTTATTCTAGGTTCTCCCAACCGAGGTGAATCATCCAAAACCCCATGATCCCTATCGCGCTGACCAAGTCTACCGACCGATAGAGAGCGTTCCTTCAGTCGTGGGATGACTACGTAGCAGACTAAGTATCCAGCTAGATCATCACTGATGGCAAGGTGTCAGCGACGGTCTGGCCCTCCAATCTTAGGTCAAGGTCCAGCGCCGGATCGCAAAATCTAACTCCGATTATTACGCCACCCGATAGCCAATATCACAATATTTTTCAGTATTCAAATTTTCAAGAATTTCAATTCCATCAATTACAGTACCAACTCTAAGATTCAATTTTCATTCATTTCTTAAAATAAAATGGTGAACCCTGTAAAATCCACCCAATGATGATGTGGCATGATACAATATGTTAAATTTAGAATTTTTCAAATTACATGAGAATTCATGTATGGATAAGATTAAATAGCATATAAGACAAAAGTACACCAATTAAGCTAAAATCACCTCAAAATACTTAGGCTAAACATAATGTGCATGGATCAATGATTTAATCAAATTACATACAACTAATTTAACCACTAAAATCATGTAAGTATGTCAAGACAATATCACACACTATAATTATTTAATCATGCATATCACAACATAGGGAACCCAAAATAATAGCATTAACACTTAATCACTTTTAACCACAGTCAGGATTTTCAGGTTTTAGTTACTAGTTTTAGGGTTTTTAAAATACTTAGACTTGGAATTAAAACCTAAGATTTTTTAGCCACCCTATTTGGGATGTTCTGAACACTTTTTATGTTTCACTTTTTCCAATTTTGCCTCTAAGGCCTCGGTTTTAACCAAACAAGTTTCTATGACAGTGCAGAGAAAAATTTTCAGAATAGTGGCGTGAATACTTAATGACTTCAAAAATAGAATTGAGGACTTAGACTTAAAATTTCATTTCTAAATTTTTTACCGAGTTAGATCTATGAGTTTAGAAGCTCTGGAACTTGACCGTGCATTGTTTTCGTTTTTGTTGAATTTATTATGAATATTGTACCAAACAGTGTCCACATTCGACACACTTTCGGAGAATCGTTGCCATTTTCTCTACACATATACAAACAGGTGAATTCCAGTGGGGTTAGAAAGGTAAGATTCTTTTCTATCCAACCACATAAAAGTAATACCGAAAGCTTACTGCTGTAGTAAATAGCATGGATTCAAAGTAGTTTGTCCAAACATCTATTTTAACCCAATTTACTTCTTTATTTTTAGAATAATAAGGGAAAGGATTTGGACCTCAAGAAAATTTGTGCCTACAAATAATATATACATGAAACTACAGTAAAAGTTTTAAAAACTTTGATTAGTTTAGATCACTCAAAAAAATAGTAAAAATTGGATTTTTGGTAAAAACCCTCTCTGGACAGATTTGAGTATGAAGAAAAATGGTGCTTTTTGAGCTCCGAGGCGCATGGCCCTTTCATGCATGGCTATATCCCTCATATATATATGAATTATATATGAGATATATACCATTTGCATGGATCAAAAACAAAAGAAAATAGTAGATGATTGAGGAGAAAGAATAAAAGTAAAAAATAGCTTCAAAATCACATCTCATAGTGTTGAGTATGGATTTTGAACCTAGAGGTGTTTAGGAGCTAAGAGGGACTTAGTATACGAAAAATAAATATATAAGAACATTGTTCCTACCTTGATTTAGAGGATAAAGAAGATGGATGATAAAGAGCTTTGAAGAGAAACACTCAAGAACACAATGAACACCAAGAACTTCTAGCTCATTTTCTTCCTTTCTCTCTCTAACTCACTCTAGGCTAATACTTAGAATTTTTTAGACAAAGTTCTAGTTTTCCAGAGGTGTGGCCGAACCATGGGGTGGGAGTTGTGGTCTTTTAAAACAAAATTGTAGCTTAAAGAGACTAATTATGGGTTTGTATGGCCTATAAAGGGTTATATCCACTATAAATACATGCATGTAAAGAGAAAGAAATAAAAAAAAGGGGATGGAGTGTAAGGATAGATAAAGTGGCTGGCCATTGGTATGATTTGGCTCCAAGTTTTGAATTTTGTAGTATTATATAACTTTATTGTATTTTTAATGCTATATATGTACTATATTGTTCAAAAATTGTATCTAAAAATTAATTTAATGTATATTTTTAGTTACGGATATTAATGATTTGAATTAATATAATAATTTTAGATATTGTACTTAATTTTTACATCTTAATTTAATTATAACATTATTTAGTTGTGGCGGTTGGACTAAATTTTAATTTTTGTACAATTTTGTAACTTGGTATATATTTTTTAATTACTTTTATACTAGTTTTAATTTAATTTGATGAATTTAGATTTTAAAGACTCAATTACGTGATTTCATGTTATTTTATTAATATTTAATTATTTACGTGTTGTATTAAGTTTTCTTATCTCGATATGCAAGTTGGATTTTAGTTAAATTATTATATTAGGTTGTTACTTTTGATTATAATATTAGTTATAGGTATTTTTATAGACACCTATACATACATATATATATATATATATGTTAATTAACTCTTATTATAATATTGGTGTGTGTGTAGTGATAGGTAGCTATACACCTATATACATTTATTTATGTAATAAATTACTTTTGGTCTCCTTGATTAATATTATATCCACTAAATTTTATTATTATTATTATTATTTTTACTTTGATTATTTTATATAAGAAAGTTACCTTTACTTTTGATTATTTTATTAGTGAGTGTGGTTGTAGAGATTCCCTT
>JAOTRH010483588.1:0-25099 GCA_034768845.1 Heliamphora exappendiculata | reverse complement strand
TGGGGACCACATGCCCACGGGTTAGCCCCCGAAATGTGGTGGTTGTGTCGTGGTGAGTTATAGAGCGACCCATTCCATAATGGCTTCGCGTAGCCTATTGGGGGCGAATGGGGCGATGTTTCTATAAGCTGCATCCGACGTTGGTTCAATATGGAATTAATGGAATAAAATAAAAATGTGAATAATAGATGGGTGAATTGGAAAGAGAAATAATGAAAGACGAATGTGACAAATGAAAAAGAAACGAAAAGAATAGAAATAAAAATTTAATAGATAAGTTAAGATGCTGAAGCGAGTTTAATGATACTATAATGTTGGAATAATTAACAGACGAATTAAGTGGATGAGTAAGTAAATTTAAAGCCAAGAAATCTAAATAAATTCATATTATCTGTAAAGTTTATATAAATTGGATGTGTATCTGAATTGAAAAATAAATAAAACGAATAAATAAAAATAATAATTGCTTAATATCTTGCTCATCCACACCTCACAAATCATGCATTGCACTATTTTAGTATTTATCCTACGACCTTCGGCTCATGTATGTTGTTTAATATTTTTTTCAGTTTTGAATTATCAAGTAAAGAGTTGATGTATGTTGTTTAACATTTATTTTCAGTTTTGAATTATCAAGTAAAGAGTTGAAGTATGATGCGATTTGAAGAAGAAGAAAAGTGGGCATATGTTTTATGAGGATTTGTATAAAATTCTTCTAGTTTGAAAGAAATATAAAGAGTGATAAAGATTTATGATTTGAAAATTTGAAGTAGTGCATCAACTAATTTGTAATTTGTAATGGTACTGAGAAAACTCATGAAGGTATCATGGATATATGGATATGTATGTGTGGTAGAATTGTTCTTTAGCTTATGATTTAGCTCATAAGAAGAGCAAAATTTCTTGCATGAATGTAAAATTAGCATGATAGACAAATCATGATAGAGATGCAGAAATGCTTATTTAGCGTTATAGGATTTCATTTGGGATTTGAATGTAGTAGTAATGAAATGGAGAATGTTAGTTAAACAGTAGTTTTAACTGTGCTTGTGAGTTGGAATCCAGGCGGTGCCCGAGTATAAAATGTTGTTTGGATTCAACAGGTTTACAAAAAAATTGGGATAGTCCGAAAAATATAGGGGACTCTGCCAAAATTTTTAAGAAATGTACTTAGATTATTTTTGAAGTTTTGAAATAGAATTTCTTTTCTTTAAATGAGGTTCTAACCATAAATCGAGTTTCCTTGGTTATTCCATAAAGTTAAGTTATCAAGTGGAGTTCACGTGACCTGGGGGTCGGGGCGTGATAGAGTCGACTGGATACAATGCATTAGTCGGTTAAAATACTAAAAATTCAAATTTTTGATTTTTCAAAAGGTTTTGATTTCTTTATGTTTTGAAAAAATATTTTAAAGATATTTTAGGAATTCTATGAGTTTCAAAAGATATATCCACGAGTTTTAGTGAATATACATAGGTCCTACAAATGAAATTCAAAACTTTTCTTCAATCCTTCCCTTTATCAACTCTTGTATTGTTCCAAAATCTTGTCGTCAAAGCATTTGATTTGAAACTTGCGTCATGGCTTTCATTTTGTATCTTCGATTGTGCTAATCATGTATTTTCTGTAAACAATCTCAATTTACACAATTAGATACGTAAGGTTTGTTATCATCAAAACGGTCGTTGAAGCCTTGTTAGGCCAACAATACATACGTATAGGTAATGGAAATATTCTAGCCATCTATTCATATTTACATATTATAAATATTACATTATAAGAGTTCTGAACAGTTCAAAAGTATAAGTGTTTATAGTTTCACCATAGAATTACAAAAAAAAATACATTATGCGCCAAAAAACTGAACAAAAAAAACAAAAGAGAATATTTAAATCTTCAGCAAGCATCATCGGGGTCCCTTTACTCTTGGAACTCACCCTGGTACTCGTAGCCTTTCTCTTCTTCCTCAGGGGTTCTCATCTTCAAAGAATTCTACTGTCTCACATGTGGCATAATGCCATGAGCCAAAACTCAGTAAAAAATACTCTAAACCTTCTAACCAATGTCACGGTACAAAAATATTTCATAACGTATATCATTTAACACTTAGTACATTTTAAAGTCATGGAGACAGACAAATTTGATAGGTTATAACATGGTCAGCAGATAAGTGAATAATCATGCAAGTATGTGATACCATGCATGCCATGGAGATGCCCAACCCAACATTCACCCAGAATCATAACACGAATTCCACACCGAAAGTTACCAGAGTAGACTTTATAGGAGTTGATCATAAAAGCCATCATCGCATCTCGTTACGAATAGTAAATGCTTCGCCTAGGCTTTATACCACGCTGTTTTACTCAATGTTAACGGCGTGGGATCCGAGCCACCCTCCGAGCCAACCAAAATCCAATGCTCAATGATCAATCAATATACAATAAATCAGTTTGTCCCACCTTAAGACTCGTGTTACCTTTGCCGATGTTAACCCAAAGTCTAAGTAACAATTTAGAATTTCAAGAGACACTTCACATTATTCAAAATATCAAGATGAGGGGTTTAAGACCGCCACTATCAGGCACTCTCTGAATTACCCTTCAAAACATCATGGCAATGGGGTTTAAGTTTGCCATAATTGGGTTCTTTCTGAAATTACCACCTCAGTGGGATTAGGTTTGCCGAATTAGGCTTTTTTCGAAATTACCTAATTTGTTGGTGGCAACACCACTTTCATAATATAACCATAACTTAAGGCGCGATAGAATCAAAGGGACAAATACCAACAAATATAACCGAGGTACAAAACAACCAGACCCAAGATACATGATGTAACCTACAAGATGCCCTAAGTACAATATAATAATACTTATAATATAATTACTATCTTGAAGTACAACTTAATAATAGTATGATATGAAAATAAACATGGCAAGACGTACAAACCAACATAGCATAAAGTACAAGTTTTTAAAGCACAAAGTACAACTATTAAAGCACTAAGTACAAACATATGAAGTATAAGTTAAAATTTTTAAGACTTGGCTCAAACCTTATAGTATGGATTCTAATTATCATATAATCACTTTGAAGCGTTAATCATCCAATTTAAAACAATTACAACATATACTTCAAGTCCCACAAGAAGACATATTCAATCATACACTAAACAACTAAAGGGCCAACTTTCAAGTGTCCATTTAAAAAGAATAACAGTGTTTTTGGGTCCCTAGACTTTGAGTTAAGTTCTAGTTTTTTTGATACCAGTTAGAAAAAAATATTTTTTACAACTTTTATATTTAGCACTAAGATCAGATCCTAAGAGAAATAGGTAATTAATTTTATTTAAGAGAAAATGGTTCTACACTTTATAGAGAAAAGTATAAAAAATATGCATTCGTTGGTCTCGATTTTAGGGCATCAATCCAAGTCTTATAGGTCTGATTTTTTGATATGTTCTAATTCAATATGTCCCCTACAAGTTTCATGAATAGTACTAAGAGTAGTTATTTGAAGCAAGTTAGAGATATAGGTCAATTTATAAAATGGGTTCAATCAGTTACAAAATACACAACAGAACCTGGTTATAACAGACAGTTTAAAAATGATTTGAGGGACGTATCGTGGGTATCTATGTTTGATTTTTGGACAATAAATAGTTCAATATGTTATCTACACTTTCTAAGAAAATCACTTTTGAATTCGGTCACTACAAATATGGGTTTCTGGTATGCTTTGACCTATCAAATCTTAATATTTATGGCTAATTTTTTGTGGCAACAAGATATATATGTTATCTATAACTTTCATGTTTTGACCTAAACTCGGATCTTATTCTAAATCAAGGTTGTTAGGTTTGCAAATTTTGGGTGGTTAGAAATTGACACCCTTTGGCAAAAATAGCATATCTCGAGTTATACTCAATGAAATCAGTTCAAACTAATTTTGTATGAAAAATAACATCAAAACCTAGGTCTGAACATAAAAATTACATTCAGATCATTTTTCTATATTTATTTATGGTAATTCAAAGTTAGGGGAAAAAAGTCAAAATAGCTCAAAAATAAGACCTTTAAGGATTTTGAACTCCTAGCTCATGATGTGTCAAGATTTGGTCATATTTCTTTGTATGCATGTGTTTAAAACCTACATATCTTTGTTTCAGAACTTATAAAAGCTACACAACTCATGAATACAAACATGCAAGCTCATCTCCTATCATAAAAATCATGAACCCCTATTTTCTCATGATGACGCCTTTTTTATCAATGTTTTGATTTTTGTTCTTGGTAGTGTTTTAAGAGATGAGTTGAGGGAGATCTTGGGTGAGTTTAAACAGAAAATTTAGAGATTTTACTTACTTGTTTCAGGGCCTAATGAATGAAGAATAGCTTAGAGGACTTGGCTTTATGAACCTTGGTCTCCAAAGACCTTTCCTTCTTAATTCCTTCTTTCTCCTTCCTTCTTCTTTCTTCCTTTCTTTCTCAAACTTGGAGAACACCTCAAGAACTCAAAATTTCTAGACTTTCTCTCCCCTCTTGATAGAAACATGAAGAGAAGAAGACGATGTTTGGCTTATTTATATAGGTAAAGTGGTGGTGGGTTTAATAATTAATGTGTAAGAAAATTTTAAATTATTTTAATTCTAATTGGTTGTACAAAAGGTGGAGCTCTTAACAAGATATTTGAGATCTAAATTTTACAAAAAAAAATAGAGGGGAATTCGGCTAAGGGCTGTTTGGTTGGTTAATGTGCTCAAATTTTACTTTAATTGCTTATTTGGTAGTATTTTGGCACTATATTGTTCAAGAAAGTGTTTTTAAAATTAATTTGATGTATCTTTTTGATCTTCTAACTTACTAAAATGAATCATTTTAATGTTATTATTATTATTATTATAGTTCATAAAATTTTTGACAACAATTAATCATCTAAGTATTGGTAATTAAGGTACTTTAAGCTATTTTGATAAAATGTGACTTTTTGACTTATTTATGTGTGTAGGGATTTCAATAATGATTTATTTTCTTTTGTTAGCCTATAATATTATATTATTATGTATATTAGTTATTTAGATCATCTTGGGTCATAATAATGCTCAATTTGTACAATTATTTCTTATTTTTTAGCTTAAAAAGGTAAAAAGTAACTTTTTGAGCACAAATCCCAAGGTAACCAGCCACTTAGGGCTATTTTTATTATTTTTTGTTATTTTATCTTTTTTTTAGTTAATTGTATTTAAATATTTGGTTTAGGATATCCATGTGTCAAAATTTAAGTGTTTAAGACTTTTTTGCTATACCATGGGTAAAATGGTCATTTTACCTTAATTATAAAAAATTTTGACTTTTAACCTAATATTTTATGTTATTTACTTAATTTAGGATGTTGAGAATCTTCTCTGAGTATTAGAGTCTTGCCTCTTGAGTATTAGGTCTTTTTAGGATTTTCGGATCGAATTAGGATTTCGAGTTTAGTCGGTGTTCTAATCTTTCAATAACCTAAGATCTCATTTGCTAACTGTCGCAACTACTAAGATTTGGGCTAGGTCATTACATGGGTCATTACAAGCCTCAAAATTTTGCATCATACTTTTTTGTGTGAAACGTTGTGGATGATTTACTTGCGTTATGCCTTCTCGTCTTCAGGTTGACTTTCTTATTTCCATGGTGCTGCTATAGGGCTTGTATCAACAGAATTGCCTTTCTTCTAGAGTACCTTCTTTTGGATTCTTATTGAGTTCTCCCTGAAGTTGCATCCTTGTTCACTCGAGTCGTTCCCGATTGAGGGTGTGGATAGGGCCGAGTTAATACGTTCAACAGCTTTGAGTGACGGTTGTTTCGCCTTACTAAAATATTGGACCGACTACTACACAACTTTCAAGATCACATCACATACCTATAGCGCGGGCCTTATTGACTTGCAATGTGTTAGCCTACAAGCGTCCCCTTTCTCATAATGATGTAACAAGTCTAAACTAACATACATCCTAGAGTTGCGAATACGAGCGTACCTCTGATCATCGACGAATACTCACTTTTCTCTTGTGAAGGCAAACATTCCATCCATTGATTCCCTTGTTGGTCAAGCTCCATCATCCTACCCAAACCACCCGTTCCTTATTGATGTTGATTTTCTCGATATTTGTAGTCTTACTCTTGTTAACGAATATTGTAATTTCTTTCTTTTGGTAGCAGGCATTCAAACTTTTTATGTCCAGACTTATTTATCGTTGGATGTGTGTAATAGCATGAGATGAGAAAAATGAATCAGTGATTTTCACGCATGTGCTGAGGCTGCTGAACAAGTTTACTGATGCACTGGCTACTCTGACATCAATGATTGATATACCACCCGGGATTAGAATGAGGCCATTGATGATCGAGCAGAAGAGAAAGCCGGCATATGAGATGACAGTTGTAATCGAAGAAAGCACTGACGAACTCCCTTGGTATTTTGACATTCAGAATTTTGTGAAAAAGGAGAATATCCCAAGTTAGCAAGCAAAAAGGACAAAAGGGCAATAGGGAGATTATCTGCAAAAATTTCTTATTTGCGAGGGAAAGTTGTACAAACAAGGGCACTCTGGAGTTAATAAACTATGTGTCAATAGTGAAGAAGGACGAGAGCTGATAAAAGAGATACATGCGGGAGTCTATGGCCTCCACATTAGCGGAAACATGTTAGCCAAAAAGATCTTACGATAAGGATATTTTTAGATGACAATAGAGATAGACTATATATAATTTGTAAGGAGGTGCCATAAGTGTCAGATCCATGCAAACCTTATACACGTTCTCCCATCTCAACTGTATAGCCTTACGTCACCATGGTTGTTCTCAATATGGGGCATTGATGTGATTGGCAGGGTAACACCGAAGGCGTCAAATGGGCACGAGTTTATTTTGGTGGCTATCGATTACTTTACCAAGTAGGTGGAAACAGCCTCCTAATCGGTATTAAAAGCTTCACATGTCGCCAAGTTTATCGAGCAGAACATCATTTTTTGGTATAGGGTCCCTCATGAGATTATCTCAGATAATGGCTCGCACTTCTAAGGTGAGGTTTTGGATCTTTTTGAAGAATACAAGATAGTGGCTCACAAGTCATCACTATATCAGCCACAAACCAATAGAGTAGTCAAAGCAACAAATAAGAACGTCAAAAAGATTCTACGAAAGATAATCAGCTCACATAAATTTTGGCCCAAACATTTACCATTTGCACTATAGGGGTACAAGACATCGATCAGAGTTTCAATGGGAACCACACCATATTCTTTAGTATATGGGATGGAAGATGTGCAACCCATTGAGGTGGAAATTCCTTCACTAAGAGTGGTGGCTGATGCCAGTATTTCGGAGACAGAATGGTAGAAAAATGGGTGGAAGAGCTACTTTTGTTTTATGAAAGAAGGATGCAAGCTCTATTTCATATACAAGGGTACCAAATGAGGATAACTCGAGTGTTCAACAAGAAGGTTAAGACTTGGGATCTCAGAGAAGGAGATTTAGTTCTTAAAAAAATCAAAGCTCGCATCTTTTTTTCGAGCGAAAAGTTCAAGCTAAACTGGTCTGGGCCATTTTTGATCAAAACCATTATAACCGGTGGTGCAGTTATCATCATGGATTTGGATGGCAATATGTTCCACTTCAGTCAATCTTGATCAGCTCAAAAATACTACCCTTGAGAGAAAAATAAAGATAAAATAAAACTCGCTAAGTTAAAAATTGAAAAGGCAATCTAAGAAAAAGTTAGAGCAGCCCGCAAGACCAAAAATCTGAAAGGGCGACATTGACAAAAGTTAGGATATCATAAAAGAAGAGTGTCAATACCCGAGAGTAAACCGCGCTTTAACTATATTAAGGCCTGATTCCACTTTCTTGGATACGTAGGCAGCTTCTTTTAAGAAATCCTGTTATATTCTTTGTTTTAACCATCTTTGAATCCGAGTAAGATCAATGTAAATTTATTTTGGAGTTTCGATAATAAAGTTGTTTTAAATTGAAAAATTTGAAAAACTTTGAATAACTTGAAATCTTTTTCAACATAAAGTGGAACATTTCATTTTCAGCATTGGTTACAAAGTTTTGAAAAATAAAGGAATGGCACGCAAGTCCCAAACTCTAAATAAAATAAAGAAAGCTATGAAATCTCTAAAACAAAGCAAGATGCCTCAAATCTTCCTTCTTTTTTCTTCATGTTTTTCTTGTTCTTCGTCTCTTTTCTCCTTATCTTGCACTAAAATGCCTTATACTCATTAGAAAGCTCAAGGCACTGTAGCTCCTACATCTCTATCAGTGAACGAGACGACCAACCCTCCTGATATTTTTCCAAAAATGAAGCCCGCAGTGAAGATGAATATAAACAACCTCGACCACCGTGGAAGATAATCTGGCTCTAACCAAACTGATACATGATCCGGTGTAGATAGTAAGAAGTGGACAGTCGTAAGCCGATCAGCAGGACGCCAGGGTGATCCATAGTAGTTAAGGTCGTG
Organism: Heliamphora exappendiculata; assembly: GCA_034768845.1. NCBI lineage: Eukaryota > Viridiplantae > Streptophyta > Magnoliopsida > Ericales > Sarraceniaceae > Heliamphora > Heliamphora exappendiculata. Next base: position 16,596 of record JAOTRH010483588.1, on the reverse strand, counting down.
GTAGGGATCCGTCACCAGGAACGCTGTTAAGTAATGTCTGGACCTGACAGAGAAGAGAGATACTTCCTCCAAGCTGCCTCGGTACTGCATATTTTATAATAGAGCAGTAGAGGAGAGCTTCAGCACTGTACCTATCTGTAGGAGGTTTCTGCATAAGGTTCACTTTTTCCATCAGCCAGATCTACAAAAGAGATTAAAAAGTAAAGACAGAGAAAGCAATAAGAAGAAAGCTGTGCAAGGAAATAAAGCAAATTGAAAGGGAGTCTCAGATAGCTAACGAGGATTACGAGATAGACGATGGATATGATTATGAGCCCTTGAAGCCTGAACCTGAACTAGATGAAGGGGTAGAAGGGGATCCATCGGAGAACTGAGAGGGCGACCTCGGAAGACATGAAAGTATATGACAAACTATGAGCATGTAAGAATTTTGGGAACAATTGGGATGAAACAGAAAGCACAGCAGAAGGCCTCTGACAAAGTCCCAGGTAGTGAATGAATTGATCGTTGAAGACTCGTGGAAGAGGCAAGTGGGAGGTGGTACTACAAATGTGTTGAGATTGCAACGAAGGAACTCTGACAGAGGAAGATACCCTTCACGATTCGCCGCTACCTACTTTATGGAAGTTATGAGAATAGGGGAGTAAATGAATTGATCGTTGAAGACTTGTGGAAGAGGCAAGTGGGAGACAACTAGCAAAGGCAGTGTGTTTTAGCAAATAGTGTGAAAGGTGTCGAGTTTACCTGAAGAAGCAAGGGACTGCCAGCAAAGGTAGTAGTCTCACTGTTGTGAACTGCATCCAGGCCAACCAAAGTATCGTCCAGAATTAGCGAGACAAAGTCTTTTCCTGACCACATTTGACTTGCAATATCAACCAGTGAGCAGCTGACTCGTCCATCAGAAGGAACGAGAAGGTACCGCGTAAGGAGGCAGAAACACATGGCATAGCGATGCCGCAACTGAAAGCTAAGATGACTAAGATCGCCAGTAGGACAGAATCTGTTTATGATCTATGGGATGTCAAGGAAGTCATCGAATGTCAAAAGGGAAGCCTCTATTTTGGACAAACCACAAAGTTGTATTATTTGCTGACGGTTGGAAATGAAAAAATGGGTTCAACTACAGACTTTCTCGGGGTCAGATCCAGAATGGCAGTAAACTCCTCTACAGTGAGGCATAGTTCCTCGAAGCTAAAGCGGAACACGTGAGATTGACGGTCCCACAGTTGTGCAGTATCCCGTAGTAGTGGTCTGTCGATCTTTACAATTATCAAGGAACAAGGAATTAATGCCAAATGAGGTAAAGTTCAGACATTTGATATGGAAAAACTCCTCAACCCATGCAGAGAGTGGGCCATGGAAGAAATCCATCTTGATGAACCGTGACAAAAAATGGGGACCCTAAGGGATGTTTTTATAAGACATGAGAAGGTTGGGCGTCAAAAAGTTCAAAAAAAGGACGCTCATTGTGGCGACCGCCATAATAAAAGTACACAGTACAGTGATGTCACTTTGTCAAACAGCACATTCGCCACCTGTCCCTTGATCTTTGTGGCAACTGCTGCTATGTATCTCGGCGACTGCCATGTTCAAAAGTGGCAGTCATGTTATTTTGCAATTTTTGTAATCTGTGATTTTTTAGACTTGTATCATGCATCCAGAACAATTTAAGCAACAAATGATGAAAACTTATGCAAATAGATGAATATATAAAGCAGAGAATGGCACGAAGGCCCAAATGTATCATAATGTATTTAAGACAGGGGCACCCAGGCTTAATAACTGATAAACTGGGGCACGCAGGCCCATAAAACCAAATGTATTGAAATATATGAAAGTATATAACAGAATGTATGAAAAAGGGAGGGGATCTCTAATGTCTCTGACGGACTTGGTAGGAAGATGGGCCAATGTCTGAAGGGCCGGCCTCAGATGAGTCGAACAGCTTCTCTAGATCATCACTGTCATCTCCATTTCATTTGTTAAAAATCGCTCGATCAGTCCCTTGATCGATTGATTGGTCTGGGCAATTTTCTAAAATTTTTATTTATTTGTTTTAAAGCTTGGCTCTTGGGGACCATGACTTTATTCTTTTGGGCTGTTCTTTTACATAAAATAAATCCTCGGATGTGCATTTTTCAAAGGTTTTAACATTGCTTTTGTTTATATTCTTTGACCCGTTTGGGCTTGAGTGGTTTTGTTGGAGCTTGAAATTATAAAACGGGTTTTTCTTGGGTGGTTCACGTGACTCGGGTTTTGGGGGCGTAACACTTCTGCTGAGCCTCCACGACACGGTGAACAAGGGTGGGTTGAGAAACCATCGTGAATAATGTAGCATAGTCTCTAGCCTCACCAAGATGAAAGTGGTACTCGCCGACCTCTCCAAGCATACTCCACTCTCTAATAGCAACACAAGCTAAAGAGCTCAAGAATTTCCGACTAAAGGCATCGGCCACCACGTTGGCCTTATGCGGATGATACTGCAAATTAAAATCATAATCGCCCAAAAACTCCATCTACCTCCTCTGACGCAAATTCAGTTCCTTCTGCAAAAATAGATACTTTAAACTCTTATAGTCTGAGAACACCTCAAAGCGCTCTCCACATAAGTAATATCTCCAGGTCCTTAAAGCAAAGACCATTCCCGCAAGCTCTAAGTCGTGAGTAGGATAGTTCTTTTTGTGCGTCTTCAACTGTCTTGATATGTAGATAACCACTTTGCCTTGTTGCATCAACATGCAACTTAACCCCTCATGAGATGCATCACAATAAACGACATAGCGAAATCCTCTATCAAGTACAATCAAAATAGGCGCGCTGGTCAACCTGTTCTTCAATGTCTGAAAGGCAATCTCACAACTGTCATTCCACACGAATTTAATTTCCTTTCACCTGAGGCATGTCATACGCGCTGCAAGCCTAGAAAAATTCTTCACAAACTGATGGTAATAACCGCCAAGTCCAAGAATCTCTAAATTTCGAACACGCTCTTCAGCCTCTCCCAATTCATCACCGTTTCTATCTTAGAAAAATCCACCGCTACCTCGTCTCCCTAAACTATGTGACCCAAAAACTTAACCTTGGGTAACCAGAACTTACACTTATCGTCCTTCACATATAAACGATGCTCCCGTAATAACTGTAAGACAATTCGAAGATGCTCCTCATGTGCCTCCTCTTATGGTGAGTAAATGACCTTGTCGTTCACAAACACGACTACGAACCTATCAAGGTATGGGTGAAAGATATGGTTTTGGAGATCTATAAACATTGTCGGTGCGTTAGTCAGTCTAAATGGCATGACTAGAAACTCAAAGTGCCCCTAACAGGTGCGAAAAGAAGTTTTCAAGATGTCCTCCTTGACCCACAACTAATGATAACCCGATCTTAAATCAATCTTGGAAAAGAAACACGAGCCCTTAAGTTAATCAAACAAATCGATACAAGGCATATGGTACTTATTCTTGACAGTCACGTGGTTTAGCCTACTATAATCAATACATAGCCATAAGGACCCATTTTTATTCTTTGCAAATAATGCCAGAGCTCCCCAAAGAAACACAATTGGATGGATAAAACCTTTATCCAACAACTCTTGGACCTGCACCTTCAACTCTAGCAACTCTGCTAGCGCAAAATGGTATGAAGGCATAGAAATGGGGGCAGTCCCTGGTATGAGGTCAATGGAAAATTCAATTTCCTACTGTGGAAAAAGCTCAAACAAATCATTCGGAAGACATCTAAAAACTCACAAACAATAGGAGGAAGCTCTCCACAAGTGAAGTTAGTCTTGCTCGTAAACAAGGGAGAGAAAAGGATGTTAAGGCTATTACGACCCTGCCAACTATGAGGTCTAGGCACTAAGTCGTCGTCTAGATCCCCCACAAAATAAAAGGAGTCTTCATCTGGTGTGCAAATAAACACTTGTCGTCGATCACAATTGATAAAGGAACGAAAGGGGATCAATCAGTCCACCCCTAATATAATATCAAACGAAGTCATATCGAGCACAATAAAATCGAACACTAAACTGTGGTCAGCTATCTCCATATCTCAATACTGTAGTTCCACCAATTGTTGTCTTCACACATAAGGCACCACTTAAGACATCTACTTCTAGCCCTAATGCAGATGAAACTGAGAATGAAATGAATGAATGCAATGCTCTGGTGTCAACAGGAGCACTGACCTAAGAATGATACACTACAAAGGTACCTTGGATGATCGACGAACTAGTTATGGTATCCGGTATGGCAAGTGCCACTAAAGTACTAGTTCTTCTAGGGTGTACACTTGTCCTTGGTTCCCCTAACTTTGCCTGTTGTTCCCCCTAGTTCCCGGTTGTCTCACTAACTAGGACGAAGTAGCCCCTCCTGCGGTCCTCGTCGATTGCATTCCCAATTGCTACTGCCACTGACCATAGCCTTGTCGTCCCTGAGATCATGCCTTGGATGTGCTCCTGAAGCACACTAAACATTCCCTCATTGAGGGTAGTCCCGGTGGATGTGACTTGCCTGGCCACACTGAAAACAATAAAATGGGGTCCTCTCATGAGTCTAACTCTACGGTTACGCCCTCTGTGGGCACTCCCTGGCGCGGTGCCGGCTGTTTGCAAGAGAAGAAAACCGTCTCCCGACGCTCAAAATGTCCTAATAAAGCAATAGATGGTGCGAGTACTGAACATGGCTACTGTTAAGATCTCGCAGGAAAAGAACTAGGACCCCCTAACTTCTGTCTCTTAAACTGGAGCCCATTTTACTGCACACTCGTGCCCCCTGCTATGATTTACATTCCTTGATATTATGACTCTCAACCATTGCATTCTCAACCTTGATGGTGGCCTCCATTAGCTCTGTGTAGACCCAAAATCTAAGAGCCGCAACACTATCCTTGATGGAGAGTCGAAGACCCTGTTCAAATCGCTTGATGCACAACTCTTCCGTTACCACTATCTCCAATGCAAATCGCGATAAATTTACAAACTTGGCCTCATACTAGACCATTGTCATGTTCCTCTAGATGAGGGAGAGAAACTCCTCTTGGAAGGTATTCCTCAAAGACCCTAGAAAATACTTCTCCAAAATGACCCTAGTGAAAGTGGCCCACGTGCCCTCTACAGTTGTTTTAGCAAACTTTCACCACTCCCTCACATTGTTCTAGAGTTGGAATACCACAGACCTTACCCTCAAATCATCCTCCATAATCTCAAGCATATCAAAGATCATAGTGGTTACTTCTAACCACTTTGCAGCAGATTTGGGATTAGGCTCCCCAAAAAAGGTTAGAGGATCTAACTATCGAAACTCTCTCATCACCAGTGTCGCCCTTGGCTCGAGAGTTCTTGCTCATCCCTCAATCGTCTATGCTAAAACTCTCATGGTCGTGAGGATATCCAAGATAACATTAACATCGCCTACTTTCTACGAGGCATGCACATCCCTTCATTTCGGATCTTGGGTAAACACACGACCTCGGGCGCGATGTGAGCCCCTACCCCTTCTCAGTAACATCGCCCTTTATATAAGAGAGAATAAGTAGAGACGTTAATACAAAGGTCTAAACCAACTTATCTTTCATAAACAAAATCATCTTTAATTAAGTTGTCACTTAACAAGCACGACCATATCAACACATCTCACATAACGAGGAGGACCAATTGGAATGACACATCCATTCAGGTAACTCGTTTGAATCTCTTGTTAGAATGGACATCGACCAAATGTCTTTCTAACTCGAACCCCAAACTAGTTGACCGGACGCTTAAGGGCAAGACATGCCATCCTATAAATCTGACCTCCATAGCCAAATACTACATAACATGCAAATATCAAGTCACTTTGTAAATATATCATGCAAACACACCAATACATGGATGTCACACATCAATGCAAACTCTCACGCAATGGATCAATCATTTCTATGGCTCCTAAGTATTCGAATCTAAATCTCTAATACCAATCTGTCACGTCCTGAAGATGTAATAATAAAATCCAACGACATAGGTAGGATGGAACTCCCAAAACAAGGGGTTTAAAAAGAAACTAAGCCAAAATAATTAAAGAAAGTTCATCTTTATTTAAGAACAAACCAAAACCTTCAAGTTTCTTGTAAAAGATGGAAGTAAAAGAGAATATTTTACTTATAAAACAATTCTCCAAATAAGACAATTTATGCTAAAAAGGATATCCCAAAGAAACCAAGTAATACCCCTTTTTAAAAAAATTCAAAAAAATTCCTCCCAGCAAAGACTATTCGAGCGGATCCACCACCGCTCGAACGGTGGACTACCTGAGAGCAAAATAAGAAAAAGTCTGAAAATTTGTCTAAGTTTTGGAAAATCATCAATTTCACTCATATTTTGGATATGGTTCCCAATAGGTAAAAATCTACAGTTAAGTCATACATTTGACATTGAAATAGCTCCATATATCTTGAAACTCAAAATTCAACATTTTGATTCATAGAATTCCATACGAAAATTAAGGATAAAACCCAAATAACAATCCGACATTCTCACATGCATACAATTCATAAGTACTTGGCCTTAGAACCATACAAAATGGGCTCCACCAACATCCAATACATTATTCAATGTATCGAAAGAATTATGTCATGCCCCGAACCCCGGGGACCTGTGAACTAATTCCTAAACCAACTCATATAATAAATTACCCAATTAAACATGTATTTCACTAATGATTTGAACCCAAAATATATTTGATAGAGAATAAAGGTTTTCAACCAGTAATTACAATCAAGTGCTTTGGGTTTCCAAGTGTCCATTACAATGACAATATCATTGCAGTAATCTATTTCTGCTTATATACAAACGTGATATAGAATACTAAATCTTTCTTCAAACCTTCTCTCAAAGTGCATTCCTTACTCTGGTATTGCCCCTGGTCCTCAAGACCTGAAATGTTTAGGTAAACATATGTGAGCCGAATCTCGTAAGATATAGATTAACTCAGATGTAATGCATGATTTGTGAGGTGTGATGGGTGCAATCGGAATAAAAATGCAAGTTCCATAAATTTGTTATCTATTCCCACACACACACCCGCGCACGCTAAGTTATCCATTCATTAAGCCTTTTTCAACATATTCCTTTCTTTCACATTTATTCTCGTTTCTCAGTTTTTCACAAAAACCAAATCACATTTTCACTATTCGGTTTATCACCAAAAATCGTATCGCAATTAATTTATCGTAATTAATGAACCGATATCGGGTGCAGCTTATAAAAACCCTTTCCTATTATCCCAATAGGCTACGCGAAGCCATTGGTTAATAAATAGTTCTATAACTCACCACGATACAATACCACATTTCGGGGGCTAACCCGTGGACATGTGGTCCCCATCTTGCGCAAGTTTTCGGTCTTTCATCACGGACCCACCAGGCCAACTTAATCCACATTAATCCATACGATTCAGTATTTGTTCATTTTTCACACAAAAAAATCTGGGAGTCCAACCCACAACTGGTTCCTCTCCCCAAATATTTTCCCATAATACTTCTTTTCAATTTTTTTACATTTCAACTTCCCATTTCATTTCCAATCAAGTCTTATTTTAACATTCCATTCTTTCTTTCAATTCAAATGCTATCATAAATTTCAACACATAATTTCTCATAATCACATTCCAATTATCAACTCCATGAAATGCCAGCGCATAATTAACTCACACATGATCATGTCATTTGAAACAAACAGAATGCACCCATCATATACATATACATATCTATACAAGTTAAAATTCATATTTTCTCTCTAAAATATGAACTCTTAAATGATAACCCTGCCACTACATAGTCCACAATTTTCCACACCCATACTAGCTCTCAAGACCTTAGTCACACATCAAAATCCTTTTTTTTATCACAAGCACCGTCAATCGGTATGATACTACCATCCTAACCTAAGGGATAATAAACTTGATAAAAAGGTTTGATATTGATGAAAATATCCTTTTTAAAAGCATTTGGCCAAAAATGGGTGAAAATGGTTAAGAAAATTTGATATACCCTCACTATTATAATCAGAACTTTTTTTATAAAATGCATTTTTTGTGAGAGTAGTCTTGTTGGAAAGAGGATTTTCAGGGCTTCGATTTGAATATAAGAACGAACCAATTCAGAGTCCGGATAAGGGAGATATAATCGAACAAAGTTAGCCCTGCGCAGTTAGTCCGCTCGAGCGGACATCAGGCGCTCGAGCGCCCAACTCTCTGCCAGTTGAGCGCTCGAGCGGACAAGGCTCCGCTCGAGCGCGCTGTCACCCAAGAAAACCTCATATTTTCCCCAGTTTTGATTTCCAAACCCCAAATGGCATAAACATTCAAAATTAAGCTTTAAATCACCTTTTCCAATCACAAAACATTGTATTCGAAGTCTCATAACCCTCCTTTCGACAACAATTTCTCGAAGACGTGGTTAAATCACTTCTCCAAAACCCCCAATTTCATAAAATTCAACTCAACTCACACACACACCTATCAAATATTCAAATCTCATTTGAAATCTACTTGGTTTTTTTACATATGTAAGCAAATTATCAACCCAAATCAACAAAGACTTATGAGAGAATCTAGATCCTATCTCGAATTTGCTCAAAAGCTTGAAATTCCTCCAGGCTCTCCTTCCTAGGGTTTTGGTTGTGGATGTTCTTGCTCTTTTGATGCTCCATCCACAATTTCCTTACTCCAAAGTTTGGTTTCCATCCCCGGTGGCTCTCAATCTTGCTTCAATCCATCAATTTCTATGGTGGAGGGTTAGGCTTTGTTATGGTGTTTGGGTTTCTCTCAATCTCTCTTTCTCTCTCTAGAGCTTAAAAAAGAAAAGAGGAAGAAGAAGAGAAAATCATAGACCCAAAAGAATGGATTCTCACGTGGGTAATACACACATATATATAGGATACAAATATATGCCCCCAAAACTTCTCCAATGTTCTAGAATTCTTCCGACATTTTCTCGAGAGTTCGCTCGAGCAGACCCCCACCGCTCGAGCGGTGAACCCTGAAGCTGAATTCTGAGAGTTTCTTACAATTCAACCCAAATCTCCAACTTTGCTCTCATTTAAATATTTTGAATTATTCATTATCAACATCATTCGTTACTATATATCTCAATTTCATTTTCACATATCACTACTTCAACCATTAACGAGCAAAATTTTTTTATAGCCTTCATGTCCAAATTTATTTTGGCCTCTTCTCTTACCGAAAATATGAAAAATAAAATAAACATGTACCTGGTCTCTAAAAATTACATTTACAAAATTCGATTCCCAAAAACATCTTTCTATAAATATGAGTAATCCTTATCAATATAACTCAAAAAGCATCACCATGACCATATGTGTGAAAGATGAATGATGCTAATAAGGTACTTTTGTATGAAACAAAAATTATCTTTTTATTTCAAAGTGTTAAGGTTTATGAGTATCCGGCCTATGGATGGTGGCCCTATATTGGCTTGTATTTACCCTTAATGGGTGGGGACTCTATATGGGTGTGTCTTTCTTATAAGGCATATTTTGCGAGCTATGCTTGTGGGAGATGCGCTTACCACTGGTGCTATAAGGGTGGCCCTTATTCTATCATATGAATAATTGTGTATTGAAAATTAAAGTTGTGCTACCGTCGAAACTCATAATCGTGAGGTAGACGATACTTGGTCACTGTTGATTAGGATTGTGTTTTGAGAGAAACGAAAATAATGAAGTGTGACTATTATGCCTTAATTTTATCAATTTGAAATGACAAAGTTATTTATAACATATGAGACAAATGTATTGAGATGAACCTGAGGTTTTCTCATCTTTTATTAAAGCTTGATGAGCTATCTTTCAAAAATATTTTAGTACTTTTAAGTCCAACATTTGGTTTCTACTTGTTCATCATAATACTAAGTTCACTCTTCTGTAACCTTTTGTAATACGTCGTATTTCAGCTAGCACGCTAGGACCTTAATAATTGTTATAATCTCACACAAATCCTACATCGTAAGGAGATATATATATATATATATATATATATATATGAAATAGGCTCTCTTATAAACTTAATGGGTTTGGTTAAAATATAAGTAGTTCAAAATATTAGAAAATAATGAAAAGACCAATCCACATTAAGGCTCAAATCATTGGTTTAAGTCCACGCCAATGTGACGCCCCAATTTTTGGGAACGTTAAAGACATACATAATTATATAAATAGGGTTACTCTACCGATTCATTCATAGTTAAGTATAGTACTAGCTACATAAATAATGCTTAAACGTCCGATAAACCATTAGAGTAAGTATAATTATTACAGTCATCCATCAAAAGTGAAGTAAAATATCTTAGATAAAAAACTTAAGGGAAAAAGAAAATGGAAAGAGATAGTCTACTGCTCACCGGGAGCGATGTCAAACCCTTGCAGCTCCTCGTACCCTTCTTCCTCTTCGAAGTATTCAGGCTTTGGGAAGAACTCTTCCTCCAATAAATCTTGTCCTTCACCTATGGCATCAATGCTGTCAGCCAAAGTTCAGAAGTAAACCCCAAAATTCTACCCGATTAACCCACACGTAATTCGTCAACCCCACAGTTATACAGATTGAGCATGTTATTATCAAAGAAGAACCAAGCATGAAATCAACGTACATGAAGTGCAATAAAAATGCATGAGATGTATGTGACCACAACCCAACTCCCAAACTGCACAATTGTCCAAGCGAACTCCACCTCGAGAATTCAAAGAAACAGACTTTCTTAACAAATTGAACATTAAATCTATCACCTGAAATTCTCGTTGCGAGTAATAACCACATCGTCCGGTTACATATTGCAATTTTTTTGTTCAATCACAATGGCGTGGGGCCCAGCACCACATAAGGGCAAGCCAACTTCGGCTATACTGAGTCACCCACCTTAAGGGACGTGATACTTTCGCCGGTGTCAATCTAAAGTCTAGAAAAATATCAGGAATATACCAGAGACGTACCTATGGTTCCAAAACTGGGCTTTAGCCAAAATATCCATCCAAAAATCTCTCCAGGAACTACTAGGAGCTCACAGGGAATACATCCCAAAATAATTTTCCACATATATCCAGGGCATCATGGACGGTCTTAATCAGAAACAACGGTATGACTGAATCTTGATGACATACCCATAATGAGCATGCCATGATACAATTCTACCGCAACCAAAATATGACCCTTCTAACATGAAGCATGCTAAATGATGTGCATATACAATGATTGTGGCAAAATCATGACATGGGATATAATAGCTTCAATGCACGATCATGCTTCATATGAATTCTAACACAATAATTTACTTTAATCATACATTTAAATCTAATTCAACTAAGACATGAAATGTAGGTTCACATATTGCACTTAATATCATTCTTAAAAATTTCAGCCATTAAATTACAATTTATTGCAAGCTTCTGAGGTACTTAGACCTTAACTTAAGTTCTGATTTTAGGTCACAAAGTAGATAAAAAGATCCTTGACAATTATTATAAAAAACACTTAAGTTACAACTCATGATTTCTAGGTGGTTTGGCCTTTACAAAACCAAACGCTACAGCAGCTCTTAGTAAAGAGCTGCAAACAAGGCTAACCGAGAGCAACGTGTTTGGGTAATCAAGACAACTTCAAATGAGTTAAGTTTTGGATATATTTTGGTTTAAGATTTCCTTTAAAACTCTTATGAAGGATGCTCAGTAAGGTTCTTAAGAAAATATTTAAGATGTTACCTTTCTAAGAAAGCATGTCAGATCAGCATTTTCATACTAAAAAATTGTGATCATTAGCATCAAGAATAAAAAGTTTAAAATTATTTTGAAAGACCAAACAGAGGTTAAAAGACCTGATATTTGGACAACATTTAGATTAGAAGGTTTCTAACATTTCTCATGAAGAATACATTTTGAATTGGTCATTAATAATGTGGGTTTTGGGTCTCATAAAAAGATTGGACAGGATGGATCTTAAATCACTAAATGGTGACAGCAACTTATAAAGGTGTTTTGACCATCAAATCTTAACAAAAAGAAATCATTTTTGGTGGGTAGATAGATAAATATGTTATCTACAATTTTCATAAGGAGCTAAAAGCTTAGTTCATAATTTAAAATAGGGGTTTGACCTCTGTAATAACGGCTGGTCCAAAATCAACATGTTTTGGTAGAAAGTTAATATTCGAGTTTTATAAGCTCAAAATGGTTCAAACTAATTTTATATGAAAGAAAACTCACAATTCTAAATCTGGACATAAAAATAAACCTTAGGGGATATTTTTATATTTAGTTATGATTTTTCAAATATAGGCTCAGCATGCAGAAATTTTTGAAACTCAAAGTTAACTAGCATCTTCACCTTCTAACATTTTGCATGGCATGGATTTGTGTAGATTCTTTGCATGCATGATATGAAACCTTAAAAACTATAACTCCAGCAACCAAAATGTAGGTAATAACACAGATCTCACATAAGAATGACATGAACAGGCATAAATGTAAAGAAAGACATCAAATAATCTCAAAAAACTTGATTTCGACGCCTTTGTTGTTTTGATGTAATTATTGTTCTTGATGTTGTTCGTTGGTTTGTTGGAGATAGATTATGGAGGAGCTAAGAGAGGAGGATTAAAGAGTTACCTATAGATTGAGTTCTAGGGTTAAGGAGCAAAGGTTGGGACTTAGCTTTAATGTTTTTCTTCCTTCTCCTCCTGCATCATCTTCTTCTTCCTTTCGTTCCTTCTTCTCTTTCACTCTCACACTTAGCTTAAAATTTCAAAACTTGGGATGCTCAAAAGGGGTTTGGCCATGGTGTGGTGGTGGTGGTGGAGTGGTTTTTATAGAACAAGGGTTTGGTGGATGTAATGATGCTTGCCACCATTTGTAACCAATGCATGCTTGGATCCTTATGACATGGACATGACTTAAAGCTTGCAACAAATATTTTGTTTAAGAAAGGGAGGGAATTTCGGCTAGGGGCTAAAAAGTGAGCCAAAAGTCTGATTTTTTGTGTTTTATTATTATTATTATTGTTATTATTATTATATTGAAGGCTCAATGTTGTATTAATACAACAATGTTAAGAAAAAGTGCTCAAAATTTGATTGTGTATGTTTTACTAACTTTTTAATTGGAATAGAGTTAATTTATTATTTCTAGGCTTAGTATATTATTTTTACTATTTTATATTATTTTTGCACCATTTAGTTATTTATGTGTTGAGAGTTTGGCTATGTTAAGCTCTTTTACTCCGATATGTCAATTTGACTTAACTTTGAATTTTGGTGTACTAGGTTTTGCTTGGTTTGGATTAATATAGTATTTCTATTCTTTCTAACTTATTTTTTTATATTTTCATATATATTATAAACTTTTGATTTGATTTGACATAATTATTTAATATTTTATTTAAAAAAAATTTATAATGAGATTCTTTGTATTAAAAAGTAAAATTGCGACACTTGGCAAACACCTCCTTCCCAACCGGCCATGCAAGGGTAAAATGGTTATTTTGCTTGTCTTAATTATTTTGTTTTAGGTTTAAGTCCTTATTTTATTTAATTTAGTAATTGGGTCAAAGTTTGGGCTAAAGGTTTTAATCTTGTTGGGCTTGAATTAAATCCTTGTAGGGCTTGATTAGAATTGGGCTTGACTTAATATTTATAGGCCTAATGTGTTGGACTTAATATATTTGGGCCACACTTGAAATTTTTTTTTGACTTAAATTCATGAGCTATAATTATAAATTTTCTTAGGTTAGATTAGTTAGGTTTAATTAAAATACTTGAACTTTGGAATTTTATTTGGATCTTTTGTTGGAATTGGGCCTAATTTGACCTTTGGGCTTGAATTTATATTTGAGGCTTATGTCTTATCTTTCGATGATCCATGGCTTTCTTGGGTCAAGTTGTAGAATTGTGATTCTATGATTTTGTGTCTTTTTATGGTTTCGAATTCGATATCATGTGTTCTCTAGGGTTCTATTCTTGTTTGATCCATCTCGGTGTGCTATTTTCGTTGATCGTCATTCCTATTCCGATGACCTAAAATTTGGGCCCTTACAATCTGCCCCCTAAAAACAAATTTCATTCTCAAAATTTCATAGTGTACCTTCTGAGAACAGTTGGGGATGATTCGCTCTTATCGCATCTTCTCACTCTCAGGTTGATTCCTCGACTCTGTGATGGCGCCAAAGGACTTGTACAAGTGGTATTGTCTTCCTTCGGAGGACCTTGTCTCTTTGTCAAGAATCTTGATTGGTCTCTCATCGAATATTGCATCTTCGTCTATCTGAAGCTCATCAAAGTTAAGTATGTGTGTCAAATCGGGCTCGTATTTTCTTAGCATAGAGATGTGGAACACATTGTGGATGCTTGCGAGTTACGGAGGTAGGGCGATACGGTAGGCCACTGCTCCTACTCAGGCCAGGATTTCGAATGGTCTGATGTATCTTGGAGAAAGCATCCCTTTCTTCCTAAAGCGTATGATTCCTCTCCTTAGTTGGATTTTTAGGAATACATGATCCCCCATGTTGAACTCGAAGGGCCTTCGTCGTTGGTCAACATAACTCTTCTTTCATCTCTGCACCACGGCCATCCGTTGTCGAATTAGCTCGATCTTCTCTGTTGTTTCCTACACCAGCTCAAGTCCTAAAATGTTAGCTTCTCCAGCTTCTGCCCAATAAATGGGTGACCAGTAGGGTCTCCTAAATAGAGCTTCATATGGTGACATGCCGATGTTAGCCTGGTAACTGTTGTTATAGGAAAATTCGACCAACGGAAGATGTCTCTCCCAGTTCCCCTTGAAATCCATAACATAAGTTTGAAGCATATCATTAAGAGTTTTGATGGTGCGCTTTGACTATTCGTCTGTCTGTGGGTGAAAGACTATGCTGAAACATAACTTTGTCCCCAGAGCTGTCTTTAGGCTCTGCCAGAATTGCAAAGTGAAACGTGGGTCCCTATCGAACACGATGGAGACTGGTATTCCATGTAAGCGTACAATCTCTCGAATATATTTCCTGCTCAAGGTTTCTAGCTTCTTAGTTGTTCGGACCGGTAAAAGGTGAGCAAATTTCCTAAGACGATCGATGATAATCCATATATAGTCATTCCCTTGAGGTGACTTTGGTAACCCCGTAATAAAATCCATGGCTATGTGATCCTATTTCCACTGTGGTATCTCCAAGGGTTATAGAGTCCTCCGGGTCTCCAATGTTTGGCCTTTACTTGTTGGCTAGTGAGGAATCTTGCCATGAATTGAGCTACGCCTCACTTCATACCTTCCCACTAACATCGATTCTTCAAGTCTTGATACATTTTAGTTCATCTTGGGTGGACTGCGAATGGCGACTGATGAAATTCCCTTAGAACTTGTTCCCTTAATCCGTCAACATTTGGGACAAAAAAGTCGACCCTGAAACATTAGTTGGTTGTGCTGGCCTATTGTCCATCCTGGCTTATATTCCTTGGCGATTAGGCATGTACGAATGAATTCGAACTCTTGGTCGTGCTTTTGATCCATTAGTATTCATTCACATAGCTCGGACGTGACTTCTGTTCGATAAAAGCAAGATCCTTCTTCTTGACTCGAGGTGTAGAGACCCGGTACGTTTTAAAATTTTAGCTAAATATCTTAATAAAATTAAATTAGTGAAAATGGTTTCTGATGATAAATACCGTTTTGGTATGCGGTTAGGCCCAGGAATATGATACCGCGATAAATTTTGCGATGTCAGAAAATTGGGTCTTACTTAATTGAAGTTAATTTAAATTAAAATGGGTTGGATTTACAAATATAATAATAATAATAATAATAATAATAAAATAAATAAATAAATAAATAAATAATAATGATAATACATCTCAGCCGAAGCTGAGATGTCTCTGGAGAGAAGGATCGAGAGATAGAGAGAGAGAGAGATCGAGTGACTGAGAAAGAGAGATCGAGAGAGAAAGGGAAAGAGGGATCGAGAAAGAGAAAGAGGGATCGAGAGAGAGAGAGAGAGAGAGAGAGAGACAAAGAGAGATAGAGAGACAGAAAGAAAAAAAGAATAAAAGAAGGGAAAACCCCTCAATCTGTTGGCCATCGAAAGAGAAAATAGAGAGGGCCCGAGGGTAAGCAACCAGCGCGTAATGCGCTACCAGCCGCACCACCAGCCAGCGACGACGTCAGCGCCACCACCAACCACTACCGTGAGCGCCAGTGCTTCCTATCTCGCCTGTTAGCCCAATGGCTCTTTAATTTGATTTTGATAATTTTCATAATTTATTTTTTAAGAATAAATATTTTTAAATGGATAATACTTTATATTTTCAAAATAAAAGTGTTAACACATTTTGAACAATCATAGTTGGCACCTTAGCCAAAAAGAAATAATTTTTATCTCAAAAGGTTCAAACACTTAAGAATTCTTTAATTTGAATTTCTTTGTGTTGATCTTAATTGAAAATTAAAGTCAAGCACTCTGAAGGCAAAGTACACTTGAAGCTTGTCAAGTGTGTTAATACCAATTGATCAAATGCTTTGACACCCTAACTGTGTTTCAAGTTGATCTTCAGGTACCAAAATATTAGTGTCAA
>JAOTRH010483577.1:0-25099 GCA_034768845.1 Heliamphora exappendiculata | reverse complement strand
TATATTACTTGTATAAAAAGTATTGGATCAAAATAATGCTTAATTTATACATCTTTTTTTCATTTTTAAGCTTAAAACGGTAAAAAGTGACTTTTTGGGGCACATACTCCTAGGTGGCCGGCCATGCATGGGAATTTGGGTTATTTTTGTTATTATTTTATATTTTATTAATTAATTGTGTATAAATATCTAATTTTGGGTATCCAAGTGTCAAATTTTAAATTTTTGGGACTTTTTGCTGTATTATGGGTAAAATTATCATTTTACCCTAATTATGGGAATTTTTAATTTTTAATTTTATATTTCATGTTATTTACTTAATTTAAGCTATTCTAAGACTTTTCTAAGTGTTAGGGGTTTGTCTCTGAGTATTTGGTATTTTTAGGGTTTTCGGGTCAAATTAGGGTTTCTTCTATTCATGTAGCGATCTAAGTTCTCATCGTCTTTCCGTCGCTAATACTAGGATTTGGGCCGGGTTGTTATAATCTAGCTAGTTATTACTAAGGTCTGGACCGGGGTGTTACAATCTACCTCTCGTAAATAAATTTCGTCCTCGAAATTTCATGCGAAAGGTTGTGGAGTGTCTTTTTTTTTAAAGTTGTGTCCTCGTTTACTTGAGTTGTTCTTTATTGAGGGTATGGATAAATTTAGGCTATTTCGACTATCTCTTTGATCTATTTTTTTTTGTTTTTGTTTTGTCTAGCTAACATCTTAGATCGATAACTACACGATTCTCAAAGGTCACATTGCTTATTCATGGCGCTAGAGTTGTCTGACTAGAGCTAACCTAAAAGCATTTTCCTTTAAGCCTATCCTTTACTCGTAATGATGTGACAAGGATAGACTAACACACATCCCAAAGTTGCGAATACGAGCGTACCTCTAATCATCGACGAATACTCATTTTTCTCTTGTGAAGGTGAACTGTCTGTCTAATTGATTCTCTTTCTGGTCAAGCTGCCTCATCCTTCCCAATTCATCTGTTCCATGTTGAAGTTGATTTTCTTGATATTTTTGCTTTCGTCGACGGATATTGTAGTTTCTTCCCCTTGGTAGCGGGCATTAAAAATTTTTATGTCCAAACTCATTACAATTGAAACAGATTATTGGGTTTGTCTGTTGTCCTCCTTGTTATTCTTTCTTGTTAGCTTATGGGTATGACTTGAAAGGAATGAACTGCCTTTTATTTTTCAATGGTTTCCCATGACCAAAGTTACTCTTCCTTTGGTTCCAAATCCTTCTTGCATCTGCCAATTCTGACTCTGCCACTAGTGCAGCTCGTATGACTTGTGCATAAGTGGGAAGCTACATGCAGACGATCCATCCCCGAATTGATGGCTCTAGGCCCTACCCAATCCTTCGTGCCTTTGACTCTTTGTCTAGTACAACGGCAGCAGCAAAGCGACTCAATTCCTTGAAGCGATTAGCGTACTGGGTTACCGTCATCGATCCTTGTTTTAGTTCCAAGAATGCTCTAATCTGTTCCTAACCGAGGGGAGCAGGAAAGTATTTTTCCAAAAATAGCCCTTCAAACTAATCCCATGTTAAGGTTGCCACATCTTGGGTGTTATTGATCATAAACCACCAATGCTTTGCTTCTCCTTCCAATAGGTGACCTGCTAAGGCTACCCAATCTGCCTCAACTTGAACTCCCATTGAGTTGAATAACTTCATGATGGCCCTGAGCCACTCCTCGACCTTCTTCGGTTCTACTCCTCCCTTAAACGTAGGGGCTCGTTGCCTTCCAAGCTCCAATAAGAACCACGCTCTATCACGCACTTGGGGACAGTTAATGATGGTGGCAAGCTCTCGTAAAACTTAGGCTAATCTAGGTGCTTCGTCATTAATGGGTCCACTAGTTTGGCGGTGGTGGTTTGGTCTTCTATCAGTCATCCTAAAAAAAAGAGTCTTATGATTTATGGGTTGTCCCAATTCTGGATTATGCTCATGTTCTGGGGTCAAGTAGAGTTAAGTTTGAAATTTTTCTCGGCAAGCATTGAGTGTAAGATTTTTTCTTTTTACAATACTTGTATTTCATGTCATTCACAAAACACACATACAATATTGAAAGAAAAGAAAATATTCAATGTGAAGCTTGTTAGGTCCTATCTAAAACAAATGCAGGTAGATATGTTTGAAAACTGCCTTGTGCTCCCCAAAGGTCGTAGAGTCTTTTCTGGCTCCTAATGCTCATGTCGTCGCCAAAATTTTTCATTGAAGGTGGGGATGGCAGGATTCAGACTCTAACATTTTGGTGTCAAAACTGATGTGAATACTGATGTGTACAGATACTCTTTCTTTATTTTCATACTAAGGGTATCCTAAACTTGAGGTTACTTCTTGTTTTTCACTTCTCTACTGTCAGTACGAACCATTAGCTTCCCAGGTTATTGGGTTTGTGGGTCCCTTGATGTGAAGTTGTTCCTAACTATAGGTGACTGGTGGCATAGTTTTACTTATCGGGTCCTTTGAAAATGTGTAATTAGTTGAGTAAACCCTTACTTAACCATTCCTACAGTCGGGGGTCTCTGTCTTCAAAACTTTGTTAAACGCGAACGTTGACGATACTTTGAGTCGTAATGTTGAGGAAAGGTTACCTCACTATTCGAAGAGGCGTTAAGAGGGTTCTGTGTATTGTCCTAATCTTCCGTGAAAGCGTTAAAGCCTAATAATGTAATAGCCTGACGGTCGTCATCACTCACTAACTTACAGGTACGATTTTGAAGATCGACGAACTAAACACGCGTGGAGTTCGATAAAGATGGTTAGCTCAATCTTACTGGTTTCAGAGAAGGTGACCATATGGCAATGACTAGATAAGCGTTTGGCTAAGGATTTCAAATGGTATAAGCATGAGATGCCGCTAGGGTTAGAATATCTTAGGGTGGACTCCCATATGGTTCAAAGGCATGGGGTCATAGTTAAAGTAATCACCATTTTCTCAGGTTGAGAGATCAAGAGATTAGCAATTAATGAATATTATAGAGAGGAGGTTCTCAGGATCAATCTGTGCAGCATCAGACTTTGAAAAAAGGTATGTTTAAGCAATGAGTAGCTAAAATGGATATTTACCCTGAAATTACGTCGGCCTAACATATTTCAATTCAAGCATCCAAGTCAACTCCCCAGGTTGGGATTTCAAGAGTTCACAAGATTGCTTCGGTTGGACATAGTATTGAAGTCAAGAAACGAATGGTGGTGAAAGATTACCTATGAATGTTACTGGGTAGCCTCGTTGAGGACCGGTGCTATTAGAAGCAAGCGATTTTAATCGGGTACAAGAGTTGATACAAGGGTCTAGGAAAAGAAACTTATAAGGGTGAAATTGCGGGGTTTTAACGATGTTCCTTCGAAACATATGCTACTCCGAGTGACTTATCACCTAGATTTTAATTAACTTGTCGGTAGTTTGATCGTCTATCGAATATCTAAGAGAGTGTCGAGATTAGGGGATTGTTTCCATTCTTATTTGTCTTCATGTTTTTGGGATATTATAAATTTTAGTTCAAAATTATGAGATAGCTAATGATTTTGAGATAGTTTATAAGGAATTTAACAACGAACACTCGCATTTCATTCAAACACCTAACTGGTACAAGGTTCTTTAAAAGTTCACATAGCATACACACAGCCTTCAAACAAGAGAAAAAGTACAACATGTAGCGTATTAAAGCCTAAACAAACAAATGCTGATAAAAATGGAGAACAGTTGTTTCGCGTTCCCAAGTCGCTTCATAAATACCGTAGCAACGCCACTGGGCCTCCACGTACCAATTGTTCCCTACACGTCTATGAGCTCTATTTTTACGGCCACTCGTATCTCTTTGTGAGTCTTCGGATCATCGAAGTTGATATCTGAGCAGCGTGGGTCAATGATCCCTCATTTATCTCTCGGCATTGTCATCTGCAGCCATCGGGTCTTTACCAAATTTCTGAGTCGCTCCTTAAACCCTAGTGGTACTTCCACTCGGTATGCTCTTTTGTCGTGTTCTCCTAGAACCTTTAACGGACCTATAAATTGAGGAAAAGATTCTGATTTCCTCCACCTCTTTGTCTTTTCTGGGAATACTCGAGCATAAACCCACTCGCCAATACAGTAGTCCTTGGAATAGTTTTGGCGGCTCTAGTAGGTTGTTACATCTATCTCCTTGTTGTCCTATAATTCGAGCAGTGGCGCCTCTAGTGGATCATAAAAGAAGGCGATGGCTCGCTCCTCGTTCTCTTCGTCGTCCTTAAGTTCCTCCTCATCGTCTACTCTGAAGTCTACTTCATCCCCTACCACATCAGCTTCTTCCTCCAGGTCTGAGTCCTCTGGTTCCGATGCTGCCTACTGTTCGCCGGTTGGTTCTGCATCGGACGCCATCCTAATAAAGAAAGATAGAGAAAATCCTATGGTAAAGATTTTAAGTTGCTAAAATTATATGTGATAACTTAATAGTACAGACACTCTACAGAGTTTTCTATGCTACAGAACTCGCGATCTCCCATTTTTCAAGGCCTGAAGGTTCACTAAACCTAGGCTCTGATACCAAACTTTGGCACCCGATTTCCCGGGCATGTCAGGACATATGTAACTATAAATAAGGAACATATTCTAGTCGAATGTTCATAAATACATAAGATAACTATTACATCATTAACGGTTCAGAGATTGTTTAAAATACTTAATAAGTACAGTCATGCAGAAAACTTAATAAAAGTTGCATCATGTCCGTGGAAAACTTGAACAAAAAGATCAAAAGGAGCTGTCCTACGTCTTCAAACTACTTCGTTGGGTTCGACCTGCTCTTGCCACTCTCCCACTTATACAAATTCTTCCCCTTCAATGAACCCGCCTTCCTCAAAAGGTCCATCTTCGTTACCTGTGGCATAAATGCCATGAGCCGGAGCCCAGAAGCAAATTTTCTAAACCGTCTAACAAACTCACAATAAGATATTCTACAATATATATCGTATAATACCTAATACAATTTAAGGCCAAAGGGAAAGGAATTTTAGCATTTTCAACAGGGTAAGCATATATAGGAGCAATTGTGCAAATACGTGATGCAGATGAATGTAATGCAATTGCCCAACCCATCATACGTCCAAAAAATATCATGAATTCCACGCCGGGAATTACAAAGTAAACTTGATGGCTCTTGATCACCGAACCCATCCTCCCCATGTTGCGAATAGTAAAGGCATTGCCGAGCTTTATGCCATAGCTATTTTACTCAATGGCAACAGCGTGGGGACCGACCTTTATCCAATTTTACCCATCCTTATTCCAGGTCGACCAGTCCCACCTTAAGAGCAAGGATACTCATTAGGTGTCAACCCAAAGTCTAAGTAACAATAGGGATTTCAAAAGACACTTCACATTATTTAGAGTACCAAGATGAGGGATTTAAGACTGCCATAATAGGGCTCTTCTCCGAAGTTACCACCGCAGTGGGATTAGGTCCGTCAAATTAGGTTCTTCTCCGAATTACCCTTTGAAACATCGTAGCAATGGGGTTTTGGTCCGGTATAATTGGGCTCTTCTTAGAAGTTACCACCGCAGTAAGGTTAGGTTCGCCGAATTAGGCTCTTCCCCAAAATTACCCAATTTTCCTGTGTTAACACCACTTCTATAATTTAACCATAACTCAAGGAGCAATGAAAACTAAGGAGACCTATACCCGACAAGTATGACCGAGATTTAAAATAACCAAAACAAGTGTATAGGATGCAACCCACAATGATAGGTACAAAAAAACTACAATAACCCAAGATGCAAGTGTAGAAATGCTCATGATTTGCAATAGGCTTCTCGTGTGCAAATAATTATAGCATGGCATATAAATATGATATGACACACGTTACAACTTGCTAAAGCATCAAGTACTAGCATGCGAAGCATAACCATAATTTGTATGACAAAGAATCAAACCATCGACATTGATTCATTTCATTAAAAGCATCATTTTCATATATTAATTACTTAAAAATTTCATATAAGGTTTACACTCTCAAGTTCCACAAGTAACACGTCATTCAAACACTTAGCCAATTTTTAGGTAAAAGTTTAATTGCTAGTTTTAGAGTTGCGACAGAGTTTTGATGTACTTATACATAGAATTAATTTATGATATTTTAACGCCAATTAGATAAAAATATTTTCTATAATTTTCATGTTTATCACTATGGTCAATTCGTAAGGTAAATGGGTCATTTATTTTATTTTAGTAAAAATGGTTCAGCAATTTACAGAGAAAAATATAAGAATTGAGCCTCTGTTGGCCACTATTTTGGGGCATCAATTCAAAGGTTATGGCTATGATTTTTGGTGAGCTTCTATTTGAAGATATTTCCTACAAATTTCATGTTTTGAGGTATGGTATGTTATTTGTAAAAAGTTTGAGATTTTGGCCAATTCATAAAGAGGGTTCAATCAGCCTAAAAAGGGTGTGCAATGTGTGTTTTAAACAGAGAATGTTTAAAACCTTTGGGGTATCATCAGAGGGTATTTTGGGCTGATTTTTTAGCAGTAATTAGTTTGATAGGTCCGCTACAAAGTTCATGTTTACCACATCTGGATTTGGATTCTAAAAAGTTAGCTTTTAGGACCCACACAAATGTGTGACAGAGAGGTCTGTCAGTCACTGAATCTCAATAGTGACTTTGGGAAGTATTTTGACCCATCAAGACTTCGTATTTTTGGCTCCTTTTTGGTGGAAATAAATATAAATGTATCCTCTACAAGTTTTTATTATTGACCTAAGGTCGGTTCTCATTCTAGCTTAAGATTTTTAAGTCTGCAACTAAGAGTGGTCATGATTTGACACTCTTTAGCAAAAATGAGATATCTGAAGTTCTACACAACGAAATCACTTCAAACTAATTTTTTATAAAAGATAACTCAAAAATATAGATCTGTACATAAAATTTACTTTAATACCATTTTTTTACATTTAGTTATGCTTATTTAAAGTCGGTGTCAGAAAATAAATAAGTCTAAAAAATAAGGCTACTTAGGGTTTTGGTTGTTTAGCTTATATTGTGTGCATTTTTGACATGTTTCCTTAGCATTCACATTATAAACTTACACAAATCAAAACTCCAGAATATGTTTAGTCCATAAAACTCAAAAATAAACACATACAAATACATACAAGGCTTACTCATACATGAGCAGTCTCTAATTCTCTCCTACGACGCATTTTTGATTCAGTTATTGTTTTATCTTCTTAGGATTTGTTATAGAGATGGATTGAGGATTATCTTGGGAGAGAACATCAGAGGGTTTGAAGGAGTTGCTTACCTTATTTGAAGCTCAAATGGGTGAAGGAGATATGGACTTGGCTTCAATGCTCCTTCTTTGATCCTTTCCTCCTTCCCCTTTCCTCTTTCTTTCTTCTTCCCTCCTTCTTCTTTCTTAAAACACTTGGAAAATTTGTGGTAGCTTTCCCTAACCTCTCTCAGCCGAAAATGGAGAATGGAAGGAGTGGTTTGGCTCTTAGTTTGTTTTATAGAAAATTTGGTTAGTGATTTTAATGATGGTAATAAGCTTTAATTTAATTTCTCTTGAATTTCATTGGGTGCATGGGGTGGTGGGATTTATTTGAGAGATATATATATCAGTCTTTGCAGGTGGGATACGGCTGGGACTGTTTGGGAGACTAAAAAAGCTGTTTTGGTAATTAATTTGGGTTTTAAATGGTATTTTGGTGCATTTTTGTGTATTTAATTGCATAAAATATTAATTTTATGTACCTAAATCTACTAAAACCTATTATATTAATGTATTTATAATTAATTTAGTCTTTTCATAATTTATTATAATTTTGATAACAATTAATTAAATAAGTGTAGGTTCTTAAACTAAATTAAGCTAGTTTGACTAGAATTGGCTTTTTGACTTATTTATTGTGTAGAGTCTTTATATAATTATTTATTTGCTTTTTTTGAGCTACATTATTATATTATTATATATATTACTTCTATAAAAGTATTAGGTCAAAATAATACTTAACTTATACATTTTTTTCTCATTTTTAAGCTTAAAAAGACAAAAGGTGACTTTTTGGGGCACATACTCCTAGGTGGCTGGCCATGCAAGGGCATTTTGGTCATTTTATTGTTATTTTATATTTTATTAATTAATTGTGTGTAAATATCTAATTTTGGGTATCCATGTGTCAAATTTTAAATTTTTTGGACTTTTTGCTGTATTATAGGCAAAATGTCATTTTACCCTAATTATAGAAATTTTTTATTTTTAATTTTATCTTTCATGTTATTTACCTAATTTAAGCTATTCTGAGACTTTCTAAGTATTAGGGTTTTGCCTATGAGTATTTGGTCTTTTTAGGATTTTCGGGTCGAATTAGGATTTTCGGGCTAATTAGGATTTCTTCTATTCATGTAGCGACCTAAGTTCTCATCATCTGTCCGTCGCTAATACTAGGGTTTGAGCCGGTTTGTTATAATCTAGCTAGTTACTACTAAGGTCCGGATCGGGGTGTTACAAGCTTTACATTCGGTGGTTTGTGACTATTCAGATGTCTTTCCGGACGATCTGTTCGAGTTACTGCCGAACCGGGAGGTAGAGTTCTCTATTGAGTTGGTTCCAGGAACTATTCCCATATCCATGCCGTTTTACTATTTTGCACCCGCTGAGTTGCGTGAACTCAAGGTATAGCTACAGGAGTTACTAGATAGGGAATTTGTACACCCTAGTACTTCACCGTGGGGAGCTCTTGCTCTTTTTGTCAAAAAGAAGGATGGATCCTTGCGATTGTGTATCGACTATTGGAAGCTGAATCAGGTGACAGTAAAGAAAAAGTATCCTGTGCCAAGAATAGATGATTTGTTTAATCAGTTAAAGGGGTCGAGCTGCTTCTCCAAGATTAACTTGAGATCAAAATACCACCAGTTAAGGATTAGGGACGAAGACATAGCGAAGACTGCCTTCCGGACTTGCTATGGTCACTATGAGTTTCTGGTCATGCCGTTCGGTCTAACGAACGCTCCTGCTACGTTTATGGGTTTGATGAACCGGATTTTTCATCCTTACTTGGATAATTGTGTGGTGGTGTTTGTGGATTTCATTCTCATCTATTCACTTACTAGGGAGATGCATGAGGATCATCTACATATTGTTCTGCAGACTTTGAGAGAGCATCTTTTGTATGAAAAGTTTGAGAAGTGCAATTTCTAGATGTCTGAGGTGAGGTTTCTAGGACACGTAGTGTCAACAGACGGAGTAGTTATGGATTTGTTGAAGACAGGTGATGTGACGGGTTGGGAGTGATCGAAGAATGTCTTTGAGATCTGCAGTTGTTTGGGTTTAGCAGGTTATTATCGGCGGTTCATGAAGGATTTTGTGAGACTTGCTGCGCCGATGACACGTCTGATGCGAAAGGGAGTTGTGTTCGTTTGGAGCGAGTCTTGTGAGTCGGCATTCCAGGAGCTAAAGAAGAGATTGACTAGCGCGCCAATGTTGATTATCCCATAGCGAGGCTTGGGATATACAGTATATTATGATGCATCACACAATAGCTTAGGCTGTGTTTTGATACAGGAAGGGAAGGTTGTGGCCTATGGTTCTTGACGCTGAAGATCTATGAGAAGAACTACCCGACACACGATCTAAAGTTGGTAGCCGTGGTCTTTGCCTTGAAGACATGGCGTCACTATCTTTATGGTGAGCACTTCGAGGTTTTCTCCTATTACAAGAGTCTGTAATACTTATTTTTGCAGAAGGACCTGAACTTGCACCAATGATAATGGATGGAATTGTTAGAGGATTATGATTTTTATTTGCAGTATCATCCTAGGAAGGCCAATGTTGTGGCTGATGCGCTCAGTAGAAGGTCTCACGGGTCATTAGCTTCAGTGGCTATACATGAGTGGGACATGCTTGGAGAGGTTGGGGAGTTTGATCTCTGTTTTTGGGATACAGCGATGGAGGCCACCTTATTTTAAGTAGTTTCACGACCAGCATTGATTGCACGAGTGTTAAAGGTCCAATAGACGGATCAGGAAGCTCAAATGATACAAGATCGTGTCGCTAGTAGAGAGGATACAGCAGGATGGGTTGTGGGTTTAGACCAGAGTCGGAGATTGGCCAGGAGGTTGTTTGTGCTAGAGTTATGCCGCATGGATATCCTATGTGAGTGTGATCATTCTCGTCTTGCAATACATCTTGGAGGCATAAAGATGTATCATGATTTACGTCGTCAGTTCTATTGGACAGGAATGAAGAAGGATGTACTTTAGTTTGTTTCACGGTGCCTTACCTATCAGAAGGTAAAGGTGGAGCACTAGAAATCGGGACGGTTGTTATAGCCATTACCGATAACTGAATGGAAGTGGGGGAACGTCATGATGGACTTTGTGTCAGGACTTCCTCACTCACCTAGGGAACATGACGCCATTTGGATTGTGGTTGATAGGTTGATGAAGTGTGCACACTTTCTTTCCGTGTGAATGACTCAATGGATTGACTCAGTAGATTATATGTCAGAGAGATAGTCCACTTACGTGGAGTGCCAGTGTCTATTATTTTTTACTGAGACCCGCGCATCACATCGCGCTTTTAGCAGAGTCTTCAAGAGGCTTTGGGGACGAACTTGATGTTCAGTACTGCTTTTCAACCCCAGACAGATGGTCAGTCTGAGAGGACTATACAGATTCTTGAGGACATGTTGAGAGCATATGTACTTGATTTCAGAGGTTCTTGGGAAGATCATCTACCGTTAGTAGAGTTTTCATATAACAATAGCTATCAGTCCAGTATTGGGATGGCACCATATGAGGCCCTATAAGATAGCTTGTGTCGATCACCAGTATATTGGACAGACGTGGGAGAGGCCATAGTCTTGGGACCCAACGTGGTGCGGGAGACGACGGAGAAGATTACAGTGATTCAACAGTGTCTAGCGACAGCTCAGAGGCATCAGAAGAGTTATGCAGATCAGAGGCGAAGACCTTTGGAGTTTCCAGTAGGGAATCATGTGTTTCTGAAGGTCTCACCACGTAGAGGTTTGATGACACTCGGTCGTAGCGGGAAGCTTTCACCTCATTTCATTGGACCTTTTGAGATCCTTGACAAGATTGGAGAGGTCGCATATCGTTTGGCTTTGCCACCTCAGTTAGCATCTGTGCATAACGTGTTCCACGTTTCTATGCTTCGGAGGTACGAGCCTAATCCTTCACATGTGTTAGATTGGGCCGAGCAATGGGTTGATGAGGATGCCACTTATAAGGAGCATCCAGTGAAGATTCTTGATACAAAGGAGCAAGTGTTGCGAGGTAGAACCATTGCTTATGTTAAGGTCCTATGGCTTCATCATGGGGTTGAAGAAGCGACATGAGAGCTGGAGTCGGGAATGCGTGATAAATATCCAGAGATTTTTCCTTTGTGACCTTGTAGTTAATTTCGGGGGGAAAATTCCTTAAGGGGGGAGAGTTGTGAGACCCGGACCCGTCCCTTTTTGAGACTCATATATATTTGATGTGTTTTCGCATATATTTTTGTTCGATATATGATTTATTCGTTTTGATGCATGTTTACGTTTAAATAAGCATGCAGGAGTGGTTTTCGGAGTTGTAGGGAGTTATTGTGCGAATTTCAAAAATTTAAAAAAAACAGATTTGGAGGCCTATAAATATCTGGAGTTAGATATTTTCAAAACTTAACTACTAAGTTTCCTCCAGTTTTTTTTACCTTCTCTCTAACTTCTCGAGGGCTCGGCGCTTGGTTTTTGAAAAACTAACTGTTGATCCTTAGTATCGGCATCGAGGGCTAGACATCCATCCGGACAGAATTTCATTTTGGCAAATCTCAATTTTACACGTGGATCTAGGCATCGAGTTTTTAACTCACCAAGGTAGGATCCTAGACTGTATACCTATTAAAGGGTACTACGTGTAATCTTATGTGTTTCTACTGTTTAAAAATGCATGAAAGGTGATTTATGTTTAAATCGGATTTTGAGTTTTAAAATAGTTTTTCAGCGTTTTTGGTGGATGGAAGGGTGTTTTGAGGGTTTTATTTCGAGGTTTTGGCGTGAGACTTGGGCATGTTGATATCCAAGGGTATTTGAGGGATGTTTAGAGGCTTGATTTAAGGTTTGAAAGAAAAACCGTAGCTCAAAAACATTTTATGGGCTGATTAAGTCAACTAAAGCTGTGAGTTCAGTCGACTGGATCATCATTTGGTGAGTTCAGTGGACTAGACTTGGGAGCTCAGTCGACTGAAGCTTTTTCTATTTGGGTAGTCTTTTTCCAGAGAGTTTTTCAGTCGACTAGGGTCCAATGTGCTGTTGGTGTTGTTTTGGTGGTTCGGTGGTTGGGTTTTAGCCTTCCCCACTTTCCTTAATGGTTTTAAAGCGATGGATGCATGTAATCTCGCGTTTCGGAGGTTGGTTTTCAAAGGGATGGTTTGAAAAAGGAGTATTTACGAAAACTTTGAGGAAAAACGTGTTTGTTGAAGGTTTGGAGCTAACCCTTAGGGTTGAGTCTCAACTTCTAAAATGTTTTGGTGAAATATGTTTTTACATGTTTTGTTTGATCTCCATGGTTCATGAATTGGATCCTTGATATATATATATATATATATATAAATATATGTATGTGTGTGTGTGTGTGTGTGTGTTGTATATCTATTTTGTGGGTTTTGAAATATTTTTCATAAATGTACCGTGACAGTAGATATTGTTGAGTTGGGCTTTCATTGCTTCTCGATGTAAGTCTGAAAACGTGCGGAACATAGGTGCTCTGTACCTTCGGGTTAGTCCTCGTAAATTGAGTGTGTGTGGGTGCTTTGTACCCTCGAGCTTAGGTCTCGTAAAATAAGCAGTAGGTGTTCTGTACCTTCAGTTATCTTTCGTAAATTGAGCAGTTCGGTTGCCTCTGTTAATGGCGTTGTTGTCGTGACTCCGTATAGAACTTATCATTACTAAGCTTATGGGTTTAGGGTAATGGACGAGAATCTATAGTTGTTACCTTTGTCGATGTGGCAGAGTCGGTACTTAGGATCACATTTTATCGTGTCTCCTCAGCTGTGTATCCCGGGTGGAGAATGCTGTCTTTTTACTGCTTTTCCTTAACTGTGGCATCATATCTATCAGCATTATATGGATGGTTTCAAGGACAGAAAATGTGAAGTTTTCAAGATGGAAAACTTGTGATTTTAGAGGAAAACCTGTTTAGGTTTTGTGGTCGAGTTAGCTCCCACCATATGATTGCATGACCTGTGTTTCAGCTTTATAGTCTATTTTCTATTGGTCTTTAGCTTACGGTGTGGTATTTTTACTGTAAAACCTTTTTCAGGTGAGCATGTGGAGTTGACCTAGTCGTAGAGGTAATGGAAGATTTGCTGTAGTTTTCTCTTTTGAAGACATGTACTTTTACATGTGAGGCTTGTAAAGGCTGGTTTTGTACGCCTTTGGGTGATATACTTATTCATGTATGAGAATGCATGTTTATCGTTTATGAGAGCTAAATTTGGAAAATCTTTTATCCAACTGCTGTATTTTGATTTTCAACTGTAAAACCTATTTTTATTAAATGGGAGTTTTGGTGGGCTTTCGCGTGACCCTGGTGTTTGGGGCGTGACACCATCGGTATAGTTGTATTACAATGTTTTAGTACATCTTTCTTGATTATGGGGAATGATAATTATTTCGACAATTGTTCCGACTCATTGTGCTAGTACATTTTGTATGTATTGAATATGACTAAGTTGGAGTAATAAATTATATACTGATTTTATAAATGAATTTGGTGACCCCCTGAATCTCGGGAGCATCTAAAGCTACAATTAACTAATAGGGCTACGAAAATTAAATAACGATAATACCCATACATGTAAAAAAGAAAAATATTGTTGAGTTATATAATATAGACTCAAATAAAACTCTTCCCGAAGTACATTGAACAATTCAAGGAACAAGTGGATAACCGCAAAACTGGTACTACATGGTCGAAGAAGGCTATGGCAAAAGTATGAAACTCTTAGTCACGGGAGCTAAGGCTCTATATCCATGTCACCGTACTCGCCAATAAGCTCGTTTAGCTCTTCGGAACCTAGCATGGAATGCCAGGGAAATTCACACCAACATACAAATATTTTTCATATAAATAAGTCACACAACAACAGCACTTTAAACATGACATGAGCTATGTCACGCCCCTAACTTCGAGGCATGTGAACCCCACTCTATAACCCAACTTTACAGAATAACCGAAAGGACTCCTTTTTTTTATATAACTTAATTTATGGTTATAACCTTCTTTAAAGAAAAACACTTGGATTTAAGATGTTTTAAAAAATGTTACACTCTTAACTTTCATAAACATTCTAAGTATAAAAATTACAAATTTTGGCAAAATTTCTTCTGTTTTTCAAATTATCCCAAATTACCAGTAAACCTGTAAACCTGTAAACCTGTAAAACTCAAATTACAATTTATACACAGCACCCCCTGGATCTCAAGTCCCCAAATACAGTCAAAACGATTTACTAGCAGCATTCTCCATTTCATCTTATGTA
Organism: Heliamphora exappendiculata; assembly: GCA_034768845.1. Classification (NCBI taxonomy): domain Eukaryota; kingdom Viridiplantae; phylum Streptophyta; class Magnoliopsida; order Ericales; family Sarraceniaceae; genus Heliamphora; species Heliamphora exappendiculata. The sequence goes on along the minus strand of JAOTRH010483577.1, from coordinate 10,575 downwards.
CACTCATTTACCAAATGAAAGTCCACAACATTCAGAAACATACATGCACCTCAACCATGCATTAAACATCTAAAGTTTTATTCATTTGTCATAATTATTCGATTCATCCATGAAATACTCTTCTTATCCTTAAACATTTCAAAGCATAAGTCTTATAAGCAAATACTCAGAATATCACTACATATATATTACTTTCACGTTCTTTCAATAGTTCCCTAGCATTTTTACAAGTTACAAACTAATGATATACAGTTTTGAATTTACAAACATAAACGTAAACATAAATGCCCCTCATTCTCCTTCAAAATTCAACCCAAGACTAAACATGTCGATGTGCATTTCAATTTCACTTGAACCTGTAATAAAAATTGTAACCGCAGACGTGAGCAGAAGCTCATAGGATAATGACTAAAAATGATGTGATGCATTATATATGTGTTAGGGTTGGTATACTGAAAACCATATTTTTAGTATTTAATTTTATTTTTAATAAAATTAGTTTTCTATTTTATGAAAATCTTTATGAGCAATGTATGTATATCATTTATTTGTTATGCATGGATGTCCGATATTCTTTATGGTATTTAATCTGGTGTATAGAATACGGCTTACACACAGAAGACTAGATTTTAGGTTCTTGCAGAATATAAATTTTATGTTCACAGTTTAGATGAAAATGGACATAACATCGGTATGACTGTGGCACAGAGTTTTAGTAGGCCTGTCTTGGTTACAGGGAACAGATAATTCGTCGTCTATTGTTTCGACTCTCTGTGCCAGTACACTTCGTGTATATTGAACGGAACATTTTGGATAATTAATTTAGTACTGACTACTGACTATATAAATTAATTCACACCCCAAGGTTATTATGAATAGTGCTTATCCTCTTAATCCTGAAATAATTATTGATTTGCATATATATAATATTCATTGTTTTCATTCATTATAGGGTGCAATCTTATATGGGTTTATATTCCTAGTGAGTTGGATAACGGTATTATTTATATGGAAAATTTTAATTATTGACAGAATTCACGTCCCGAAGATCATGATTGACAATAGCCTCTTAAGGATGCTTATAAGTTTTGATCGGGCCAAACCCTGCTGGTGGATTTAATTATCTGGCGGTCAAATAAGTTAAAAGGAATGGCTTAAGGAATATAAAGATGCCAATTAAATTAAATTATCAGTAATTAAATTTAATTGGCGGTGATCGAAAATCTTAATATGGGGAAAAATGGTAACCATTTAATAACAGAAGCTCAATGCAAGAAGGTCTTGAGATTATGGGTCAGAGTGCAATTATAGTTCTTTAGTGGTGTAAACTATAATTCAGTGTTTTATGGAGATTACAGAAATCGTTGCGTCTTTCCATAATTGCAGAAACCGCACATAGGTATCTGTGGTGTAAACTATAATGATTTTTATATCATTCTTGATATATTATTTTTGTCTTTCAAGACTTAAAAAATATATCAAGATTCTATCGATACAAGTTCTCGGAGGATCGTAATCCACACTACATTCGAGGATCGCATAAGAAAATACGGTAGAAGATCTGACAGGAACTTCAACTTGAAATCAAGTCGAAGTTGAAGATTAGATCTACAAGAGGTATTTTTCTAAATTAACTTTGGTTGCACGGATTTTATTTTGATCGTTCTTTGTCAAAAGTTTTATCTTGAGCCCGTTTCGGCATTTGCCCGTCTACTTAATTTTTTATCGAAAATCGTTTTACAAAAATATTGATCTTGACAGTATTGTCTCCAACAAATTGGTATCAGAGCCGTTTTGTTTTTTGTTACGGTTATTGGGCCCGGGTAGATTTAGAATTGTGCTAATTTTGTTTTGCATGCGTTCTAATACCAATTTTATGATCATCTATTATTTTCATGTTTGATTGAATGCATGGATGATGATTTAATTATTTTTTCCGTGATAGATTAAGATTTTTAGATCGAATGTGAGTCTACAAGACATAGGTTTCGATATAAATTATTTTTATGTTCTTTAAATTCTTTTTTCTAATTTATTAGAAAGAAAAATAAGAACAGATATGGCGGCAACCGGTGGTGGAAGGCGGCGACTACCGGTGGTTTAAAGCTGCGGGATTTTTTTTTCTGGCCAAACAATTTTTTTTCTGGATATTGAAAAAAAAAAGTGTCCGGCAGCATCCAAACGCTGCCTTATGGCAGCAGTTTCTTGTTCACCAATGGCGCCATACATGGCGCAAGCCACAGCATCGCCGGTTCCATGCTTAACGCTTCAGTGGAAGAAAGAAAAAAAAATAGGAGAAGAAGAAGATCCAAGCAGCGGCTGTTTTCCAAACCGGCAACGCAAGCCCAAGCAATTTCCCAATCTAGCTGGTTCCATGAAGCTCCAGCGCAGCAGAAGCAATGGACCAATTTTCCCAACAGTGGTGTTGTTTCCCAAGCATCCACAGGTCCCAACAAAAGCTTTGAGTGGCTGGTTTCCAATCAGAACCAGTTCAGCATTTTTTTCCACAGGCGCCGCAGCCTTTTGGTTGCTTTTAAAAACAAAGGTAGCGTTTTTCTTTTTGATTGGGATTGATTTCCAACAGTTTTCAAAGAAGGATAAAGACAAACTCTATGCTAAGCATGATTTGTGAGGTGTGATGGGTGCAACAGGAATAAAAATATAAGTTTCATAAATTTGTTATTTATTTTCACGCACACCAAGTTATTCATTCATGAAATCCTTTTTCACATATTCATTTCTTTCACATTTATTCTCGTTACCCAAATTTTCACAAAACCAAATCACATTTTTATTTCCCGATTTACCACAAAAATCGTATCACAACAATAAACCAGCATCGGGCGTAACTTATAGAAACCCCTCCCTATTCCCCCAATAGGCTACGCGAAGTCATTGGATAATAGATAGCTCTATAACTCACCACGATACAACACCACATTTTGGGGGCTAACCCGTGGGCATGTGGTCCCCATCTTGCGCAAGTTTCTAGTTTTTCACCGCGGATTCTCTAGGCCAACTTAATTCACATCAACTTATACGGTTCATTGAAATCAAGTGTTTAGTTTTTACATTTAATCTTTGAATATATAAACCTTCGCGGGCTTTCACCGCAGGACCGCAGCCCCTCATTATGCAAGAACCTTCGCAGCCTTTCACCGCAGGACCGCAGGACCGCAGCCCCTCATTATGCACATTCCACATTTTAAATTTTCACATATTGGTTCCCATTTCACAATTTGTTTTTCATTGTAAAAATCACATTCCGTTCAAGTATTTCACAATGTCTTTCATATCTCATGCATCATTACTTCAACATACAAATCCTCTTAAATTTTCATATTATTAAGCAATGTTATCACGCCTCAACACAAGATTAAATTCATTAGTAAGCATCTCATTTAAAAAGAAAGCACCCATCTTAGATATATACAAACAAATTTAAAATTCATAGTCTTTCCACCCATGCCTCACCACAACTACCCTACTTCATATCCCAAACTCGCCAGAGTCTAGTTTATTATTATCATTATTATTATTCTTTTTCTTTTTCAAGAAGCAACAAGTTTAAAATGTTTCAAAGGGGCCCCAACCGAGGGTTTAATCAATGTAAAAAGTATTTTAGGAAATTAGGACCAAGGTACCCAAGACCCGAACCTTTTAAGCAAAACATCACATTTTTTTATAAAAAAAGGGCCCAGACCGCTCGATCGGTGAGAAGACCGCTCGAGCAGTCTCTCACCTGCACCAAAGAACCGAGAGTGCCAAAAGACTGTCCGATAGACCGCTTGATCGGTATATCGATCGATCATGCTCCTAATTCTTTTTCAAGCCAAAAATTTGGTTTTTGATACTTAAAAGTATTTTCTCATCTTTTAACATGCTTTGGGCCAAGAGTTTACTTTAAAAAAGAGGAGTAAATCATGCTAAATTCTCCCTCATGGCATAAAAGTTTAAGAGAAGCAAAATAACCAACCGAAAATCCTTTTTGTACAATAAATTCTTAAAAAGGAACAAGGTTAATTATACCCAAATCTATCAAATAACTCTTAAATCTTATATTTAGTGAAATTATCAACATTAGTCCATGTTGTATCCAATTACAATTTTCAATCAATAATTCAAATCCTTCCATCCTTAGTAAATTTCATCAACGTAACAAACTCCATCATCCCAATTTTTATTCGTTTCCAAGAATAATATTTCTCAAATACACAACATAGGATTTATACAACGTAGTATTCTCCAAATATCCATACTCAAGTCTTAGTTTTATACATACAACATACTAGGCTTTTCTCTATTGAAAGTAATCAACACAAATCAAAATCATACCACAAGAGTGAGTCTAGATCCCACCTAAAAGAAGATCCTCCATCAAGAATCAAGCCTCGCGTGAGCTCCAAGTCGCTAAAGCCCAACACATGCAACTGCAAAGGAGCTTCCAACGTATATCCATGCTCTCCAACGGCCGCTCGGGCAAGGAAACGGCAAGATCTTCACCCCAACGAACATGGAAACTCCCATAGACCTCCAAAACTAAACCGTAGCTCACTCCTAAGCTTTTAGAGGGAAAGGATATGAGAGAAAATAACAAAACCAGCCCAAAACGGACATTTATAACCTCTGCCCATCACAGACTGCTCGATCGGTCTCGACAGTGACTGCACTTTTGGTCCGATTTTAAACAAGCATATCTCCTTCATCCGAACTCCAAATAGGGTCATTCTTGTGCTCAAACTGAAGCCCCGGAAGTCTACTTTCTAATGGCTCAAACCACATACCAAAATTCATTTTGTACAAAGCGTTATGGCCAAATTAGTCAAGGTATGTCACTTTTTTCACACATTTTTCACATATTTTTGTCTAAACATCCATTAGAATATCATATTTTTCCTTTAACATACCTTTCATGTGTATCCAAGCTCAAAACATCACCAAGCTCAAGTTTTAATTTTTACTCCCATCAACACTTAATCATCTCTTGAAATAAAACGGGTCGGGGTCTCACAACTCTTCCCCCCTTAAAGGAATTTCGTCCCTGAAATTCAGCACTAAATCTAAAGCCCATCACCACCTCTTTAACCATCAACAATCCTTGTTGTAACCTCAGCAACACCATACCACATGAAGTCATAAGTTTCACACACAAACCTAACTCAAGTTCTGAGGATCAACTGATGACCATCCATCTTGGTACCACATTATTATTAGACCCCGACCCATTTTATTTTAAGAGATGATTAAGTGTTCATAGGAGTAAAAATTAAAACTTCATCTTGGTGATGTTTTGAGCTTGGATACACATAAAAAGTATGTTAGAGAAAAAATATGAGGTTCTAATGGATGTTTAGACAAAAATATATGAAAAATGTGTGAATAAAAGTGACATACCTTGACTCATGTCTTATCACACTCTCAAGGCTACAATCTGAATGTACGGTTACACCCAAAACACAACACTTACCACGGTCGACGACCATTCTTCGACTTTAAGAACTCCGAGTTGCTCGAATCTCAAACAAAACTTTCCATAAACTTTCCATAAACTCTGACTGATCATAAGTCTATCAAAAACCTACCATGTGAATGACCTAGCCGCAAGGTTCCCATAAACTTTCCATTATACTGAGAACTAGAGGTGTAACAATACTTCACACCACCCAAAATAACCTACAAACAATGGGCAATAATTCTCTGTTAATCATTGCAGAAAAGACTCTACGTCTCAACATTAACCCCTTTGTCAGCAAGAACAAACATTCTTGATTTATCGAGCCTATCTCACGGGGAACACAACCTCACATTCTTACACTTACATGGTAGAGTAAACAAACTGTATCCTGAAAATCCATGAGGAACTTAATTCTTCCAGCATTCGACTCTGGTACAGTCCATTCCTTAGGCACAACTTATGGATCACAACACGGATACTAATTCACAGCTACTTCCATCTCCCCAAAGTTAACCAGACCATCTGCTACACTAAGCCTTCAACTCTCAAACCTCATTCGCACACACGCGAACTCCATTAATCCTCATACCTCATACAACGCATCCTGTTGCGCCAAGATCTCACCTCACAAGGTTGCGTTTCACTGACTTAACTCCCACTAGGCAAACCACAATCATATCACAGCCTCGAGCCCACTGTCTAAGCAACTCACATAGGAAGCGCATGACATCAAATGAAGGAGACCCACTTTTGAGACTTCTCATCCAAAGTCACTAACAACTCCCACGACCATGCAGATGCCTCCCACACTTTTGGTGTTCGAGTACATACCTGTCGCTATCACCTTAACACATGGTTTCTCGTCTATCACTTTAGGCCATCCAAGCTACACAGTACATTGCTGAATCTTATTACTCCACACTTCGTTCTCCTGGGCAAACAACATACTTACCTTTGAACCTGAGGTCGAACACAATTACCTCCAAACATATCATATTTAGGATACACCATCTCGACACTAGGTTAACCACATATCGAACCTTTCTACGTTCCCTTTAAACCTTATGCTCCCAGCACGGTACCCAATCACAATCTCCTAACCACAAGGATAATTACCAAACCAAGGACTTGCATTCTCGTAGGAATTCCACATACTAATACTTGAGGATTTTACCACACAAACAATTCAATCACTGAACTCCCTTTGAATCCTTCTCTCTCAATGAGAGTCAAAGTTATTGACATCCAGCATAAATGAAATTATATTTCCAAAAACATTACCCAAATGCTCGGGTTCATAAGGTAAAGCAAACGGACTCTTCAAGAAACCACGGGTAAACGGACCCACACTCCTACGATCCAAATGCTTTATTCTTATTAAGGAAAATAATCACACTGGTCAATCAATCATAAAACATTTCTCCAGCTAGGAAAATCACGAGTCAGCTTTAGGCTCTCACTCCATGTCACTACCTCTTCGGGTCACCATTACTCACTTGGTTAAAGAGACGGTTAACCACTAGTCCTCGTAAAGACACTAGACATCTTAATACAAACGTTTTCAACCACTATTCATAATGAGTGTGTTTCTCATCACATTAGATCCTCATACTCAAATCTTTGCTAACGTATTTCAACCGTTGTTCACTCCTTCACCTCCTAACGACGCATCTCACGTATCCACAAAATCTCTCACCGTCTATCCATCAATGCACAACGCTATACATACTAACATCCCTTTAGAACATCTCCTTGCGAGTCACGTCATTCTAACTCAAATCTAAAAAGGTAGGTAACAATCAAACGGGTAGACAAAACCACGTCATAATCTCGAGCTTACAACTCGGGTACACCCATCAAAACACAAAACGTCTAACCGGTAACACGTGTCTCATATGCCACTTTACTAGTACCATCGGCACATAACAATCCAAACATGAAAGTAATCACATGCCACATGAACCAAACAAACCTCTCTTATCAATTCTAGACCACATGCACCATCCTATCACGCACCCTCTAAGTGTAACACAACACCACCACTTCGAGATTTTAAGCTAAATACCGACCACAACCATCATTCTCTTATGGGGTCGTTACCCATCCGCACGTCGTCCTAAGATGATCGAGACAACCGCACTGGCAATATCTATCACATGCCTTTTAAATCTCACATACTCACACTCACATTCTTATCATACACCATGTGTCCCACATAGTCTTCTTATCTAGAGAACAACAACTCAAGCCTCAAAACTCTACTCTGTGAAACTTCACAAACAATCTCGGATCATCATTCACCACATCCCATCTACCATTTATATACATCTCACAAGGTAAGGGACACCTCAAACGCAGTCTAAGCTTAAACCTTTTAACACACCTTAGGCTGGGAATTAATACGCTCCCGTCCACACCGTCCACACCCAATCTCGGGCACACGTCTCATGACATAGTACGGCTCAAAACATAGCATGGCTCATGATGTACATAATCCTCAACACACCCAAAACCTCACTTTATATCCAACCACAACAAACAACCTTCAAGCGATTTTAAACGCCCTATCATGCTCATTCATCAAGCTAATAGTGGCACGACACACAACGGGCAACTACCATAACCATCCCAATTCACAGAGACACAACATACACTAAATAATTAGTACTCATCTTATAAGCTTACACCCACCACAATCACTGGCCACTGGGTCACACTCTCCAATCACATATCACCATCTGGCTCACACTCATCTTATGCCCACGGGCATAACTCTTATAACAAGCTTATCACAAGTCGCAATAATGAAATTTCCAAAGAAGAAAATAACTTTGATCGGCATCGGTGCCCACACACCGTGATCGTCGTAGCGCGTCTGGGATATACGTGAGAAGATTGCCAAGGCGTCTTCAATGTATTCGGGAGTTTTTGAAACTTTTTGACAAGTTTCATAAAGGTATAACAGTATTTAAATTAATACCATTCTTATTTTTCATGAAAAACGCACGCGCCATTTTTTACTGTCACGACGCCAGTTCTAAAAAAATTTCTGCATCCCAACAGCTACGATCCTTCGAGAACTTGTACCGGCAGAACCCCGATATATTTTTTAAGTGTTGAAAGACAAATATAATATATCAAGAATAATATGAAAATTAATCTCAAACTTGTTCAGCTTACCCGCGTATATATAGGGATACAGGAAGGACCTTGGGAGTAATTATGAGTAAGACTTCCAGTGGAACACAGATACCTACATGCAATTTCTGTAATTATGGAAAGACGCAGCAGTTTCTGTAATTTTCATAAAATATTGAATTACAATTCATACCACTAAAGAACTATAATTGCACTCTGACACATAATCTCAAGACCTTCTTACATTGAGCTCATGTTATTAAATGCTTACCATTTCTCCCTACGTTAAGATTCTCGATACCCTCCAATTAAATTTAATTACTAACAATTTAATTTAATTGGCATCTTAATAGTTCTTAAGCCCTTCTGCATAACTTATTTGACCGCCGGATAATTAAATTCACCTGTAGGGTTTGGCCCAGTCAAAACTTATAAGCATCCTTAAGGGGATATCATCAATCCTGATCATCAGGACGTGAATTCCATCAATAATTAATATTTTTCACATAAATAATACCGCTATCTAACTCACCGAGAATATAGACCCATATAAGATCGTACCCTCTAATGAATCAAAACAACGAATATTAAATATATGCAAATCAATAATCATTTCAGGATTAAGAGGATAAGCATTATTTATAATATCCTTAGGGTGTGAATTAATTTATATAGTCAGTAGTCAGTACTAAATTAATTACCCCAAATGTCCAGTTTAGTACACACAACGTGTACTGGCACAGAGAGTCGGAACAATAGACGACGCTATTATCTGTTCCACGTAACCAAGACAAGCCTACTAAAATTCTGTGCCATAGTCGTACCGATGCTATGTCCATTTCTATCTAGACTGTGAACGTAAAACTTATATTCTGCAAGAACTTAAAATCTGGTCTTCTGTGTGTAAGCTGTACTCTACACACCAGATTAAATACTATATAGAATATCGGACATCCATGCATAACAAATAAATTATATACATACATTGCTCATAAATATTCTCATAAAATAAAAAACTAATTTTATTAAAAAATAAAATTAAATACTAAAAATATTATTTTCAGTATACCAACCCTAACAGAAGCTTCACATGAGGGTTTGGGTTGCGTTTTGATGCAGGGAGGTAAGGTTGTAGCTTATGGATCCCAACAGTTGAAGACACATGAGAGGAACTACCCGACACACGATTTGGAGTTGGCAGCCGTGGTCTTTGCCTTGAAGACATGGCGTTACTATCTCTATGGTGAGCGTTTTGAGGTCTTCTCTGATCACAACAGCCTAAAGTATTTGTTTTCACAGAAGGACATGAATCTTCGCCAACGACGATGGATGGAGTTGTTGGAAGACTACGACTTCAATTTGTAGTACCATCCAGGTAAGGCAAACGTCGTAGCTGATGCACTCAATAGGAGATCTCACGGCTCATTAGCTTCTATGGCTATACGAGAGTGGGACATTCTTGGGGACATTGAGGAGTTTGATATGTGTCTTAGGGAGACAATGGGAGGTGCGACCTTATATGCAGTTGCTTCACAGCCCGCTTTAGTTGCATGTGTGTTGGAGGCCCAGCGTGTTGGGAATGTATACTGAAAAGTCATGTTTTTATGTATTTTATTCTAGATCCTTGGAATATTAATGAGAAACATTAGAGATGATTTTGTATTTATGGTTTCATATTTTTATTTGTGATATATAAATGCATAGTTCGTATATTCTGTCAAGTATTTGACTCAGTGCGTGCTGCATGGAAGATCGGGTCAAAAGTTCTGACAGATTATACATGTAGGCTCACAATCACAATGGACCCGGACATTCCATTAGTACGATTGTAGTACATTATTATAGTAGTTGGTCTTGGCTAGGTCGAACAGATCGAATTCAGGTTTTGGGAATTTGATGTTCGAACTCGATGTGTTAGTACACTTGAAGTGTATTGAGCGGGATCAACGGGATGATCAATTCTATACTGACTATATGAATTG